>JAMKCH010004840.1:0-36020 GCA_023653785.1 Ophioderma brevispina | reverse complement strand
CGCAAATTTTTTCAGTATAAATTAAAATACTAAATGTCTTATGACAAAAAGTCGTTTGTATAAGATGATATTGTCGAAGATAACTTGTTCTTACGGTATTGTCAGGTAGACACATCATCATTTGATAATGAATGTAGCTGTATAAAAGATCTCTTGAATGATTTGACCAATGGTGTATGTAAGCGACAACATCAAATAATTATTTTAGACTATAGTCTGTTCTTTTGGAGTAAAACTGATAAGACAGAGTTATATTAAATCTTGCATTATTATTATTAAAAGGATGGGTGTATGTAAGCACATTATATGGTTCTTGTAGCCAACTCTTGCCTCTTTTTAAGCAACGATTAACATTTCATTACACTGGAAAAGCATATTTTTACTGAAAAAACCTGTGTAAAGTTGTCTCTAATGGAGTAGACATTGAACAATTTTTATAGTGTATATTATGATGTACAATGTACATGTACTCTATCGAGAATTTTTGGTACTTGCAAGACCTTTTTCTGGGTGTTTGGAAGATGCTCAGACGGGGGCTGTTTCGATGAGGTCCTTTGGGGCACCTTTTCAATTGAGGATGTTGTTGCATCGTTTAGGGTATTTAATTCCCATCTTTTAGTCAACCACCGTGGCGCTGGCTTTTCTACCTTTCCCAGGACACCTGTCTAGATAGTCCAAAGATCAACCACGACCATGGATAAAAGGTTTTCTTTTTTCTGTAATTTGTCAATTCATGTTTTATTGTTCATTTTTCTTTGTCCTTGAAGCACAGAGAATAAATATTAAAAAAGAAGAAAAAAAAAAAACTTTAGTTATAAAGGTGTTAAGAATGTTGCGACTTTGGTAATTTCTACGGGAGTTTAGATGGTGGTCAGCGTACCCGGCAGAGTATCAGGATCGCTGCTGTTTCAGTGATCGCTCCAGTTCAGGATCGTCCCGTTCACCTCGCTAGGCGGGATTCCCACGCGAAGCGCGGGGCCTCCCGCGAGTTATTATAAAGCAATAGATGATTTCGATGTTGGTATACGCGTTGATAGCTTTGGTCCACCGTTTTCTACTGCTTCCAACATAACTATTAGCGGCGTCACAATGACGTCACAGTTCACAAGTTGGCAAAATGGGCATGTCCAAACAGACACAGCCTCAAGAGTATAAACTAAAAATTAAATTTGCATAAAAAGGTAGGAATATTTGGATTTTCATGCGGGTTTTGGTCCCAAATGATATGAAAATGACCAGTTTTTTAACAACAGAGAATTTTTGGAGCCATACAGTGCACAATATTAAACAAATGAACGAATAACTAAAGGTAATGCAGTATCATTATAGGCGAATATGTCCTCGAAGTCGGAAAACTAAATAATGGCGCCCATTATTTTTAATTTTTCCCGCCCTCGCGGGAGATACATTTTGAGTCCCATAGATGATTCCTACCCATTTCTATTCTATTAACCTAAAAAAACTTGATTTTTATTTTATTTGTTTGTTTGATAGGTTTTAAGTTAATATGCCTTATTTATGTGCTAATTTGTAATGCTGATTACTGACCATAAAGGATAAGAAAATGCATTAGCGCTCATTATTGGAAAGAACAAAATAAAAAAATGGACCAAAACTGACCAATCAGCAGAATGCTGCATTTTCAATATGGGTATAGTAGAGGTAGTAGAACCACTACCCCAATCGACTTTCGATCGCTACCCCGGTGAGGTGCTACCCTTCTGATTTGTTTCGCCAAAATTGCAAAGGAGTGAATTCATTACATGAAGACTTCCCGAAAGTTTGTAACGTTTTTGCGCACCGAGGAAAGTTTACCTGGGGGGTAACTCCTCCCCTTTTGGTATACGAGTTAATGTAACTATGCCCCCCCCCAAAAAAAATATAAATTTTGTGTATTTGTATCAATAGTTAAAACTACAAACTTGGATAATTTCTTTTTCACGACGCACAGACCGTATAGGTTTCAATAAGTACAAGTAACATAATTAAAACACAAAAATTAAAATGTGAAATTAAAATGACCAATCCTCATGAGTATATAGGTAAATTTCAACCGATTGCCTAAATCTGGATAGACCTATTATCGATTTTGATTCAACTGAGTAGTCAATCTTTTCCCGCGAATACGTAGTCGTTCACATAAATCTGCATGATCCCCGTGTGCTTTGAGATTATTGGACCCGCAAAGCTATCGAAATACGTATTCGATTGTTTGTGACACCCGTTTTTATCCAAATGCGTGTTATTCGACTGCGGCTTATTTTGGTTAGGAGATGTAATTTCACATTTTATTTTTGGGTACAATTAAGAGTAACATAAAATGCAAACCAGCAAAGCAACTATTAATCATTTTGACCAAAAAATCAGATTCGGACACTATGTCGTGACCACGACGATATCTGCGATGGCTGTGGAAGGCAGTGGGATACAAGAGGATGTTGGTTGCAGGATTTTGTTTTATCTTATTCCATGTCCAGTAACGCCGACTTTTGGGTTGACTATTGGAATGTACGAAATGGTGACAAGGTCAGTAAATTTGCATTAGGTCCTAATATCGTATTGATTTTTTTCTAAATATAGGATCATTTTGTGTGATTTGCTCGTATGGTCCTTATCTGAACAGGTGTGAGAAACAGCACACCGAATGTCCGCACGTAAATGTAACTGACACCACAAATTCACGGAAATTATCCGAATTAAGCCAGCTGAAGAAGCAATTTTTACCAAGGTCGGACTACGCGTTGAACTTTCAGGATGTGAAGCAACAGGTGCGTATGGTATTTTATTCTGAATCAAAACAAATATAATTGTGGCACACTGACCATTCTTACTTTTGAAATGTTTCGGATGAAGACCCGGTTGGAAAGCAGATATAGTCGGCGGGAGCCCCAGTCGGGGCGTCATTGACGCTAACGGAATAAAGCGTGAAAACTAATGTTGCGTTAAGCGTGACTGAATCGATTGCCCTATTGTTCATCACCATGGTTCCCGGACTATGAGTACGTCCGGACCATAATTTACTTCCTACAAAACCGAATTAAAATATGTCGACGATCATACATAAACGCGGGAGCAATGATGCTTGATTCGAGTAAAACCCTAGGGGGAAGCTGTTTGAGGGCAATGACAACGATGTTATTTTCTGTAACTTTGCTGAAATTAGCTAAATATCGAACGACGATATCGAAAATTAGCAATTTGAAACATAAATATTATCGTTGATATTAGCACATATACCAAATCATTAACCGGTATAATTATTTTCTCTTACCAAATCCTAACCAATTGTGATTACACGTTAGGAGGCCTTTGCGTCAAGGAAACTGGGTAACGATCGCATATCAGACATCAAGCGACCTGAGCGTATTAAATAAAGAGGATACCAGCTCGTGTTGATCCTGGGGTCTCCATGGTACAGGGTGGATCCTAGACTGGATAGATCATTCCTCGTGTTTAAGATCATCTTTGACATAATGGTACAACACCGTCAATGCATTGTTACTCAAGGGTTGCGTTAATGAAGAGTTTCTGGGTAAACCGAATATTCAGCGGAGTTTGCAAGTGTTTCCAACGGTTTCAGAAGAGATATTAACTCGAACAATACCAAAATGTTATGTATTGTATTCCACAGGTGTACTATTATCAAGTAGGTAATTAATCAGTAGTAGTACATTGTTATTACTATAGTATTGTAATTTTAGTAGTATTGCTTTTAGCATTTCGGAATATAAAGCAGCATCAACCCAAGGTCAAATCTAAGACACCAGAATGCAAGAAAACTTACACAATCATTCTAATTTTACAGGTCCGTGAATACTAGCGAGTGAACATATCTCGATAAGTAAAGAATTGTCTTAGATAAGACACTGGATGCACTTACTGGGTATTAGATATTGCACTTTCTGTTCCTTGCATACAACAGCGTACCCATTGGGAGCCGGGGGGCTAGGGCCCCGACTGTCGGCAAAGTGTGGTATGTCAACAAAAGGTATATGAGACAGCGAAATTCCAACCTCCAAATTCCATATGTTTATTGGACCACTCAGAACGAATAGTTGTTTACAACCATTGACAGCTAATAAGAAAGCAGTGCAAGCTGTTGCCCACAATATACTTGAAGCTCAGCCTACGGTCTTAGGAAAATATTAGCCGTTCCGTTTCTAGATTGCCAACTGACAACAGTTTAAAATTTCCAGGAGATCCGGAAATATCATTGTCATCTGATGTCCTTTTTACTAGGGCAGGCTACTTCTCTTTTTATCTTAGACCTATCTCAATATGAATTTTTGAAATGCTTATGTTATATTTTCACAGTATAATAAAAAAAAATATTTTTCAGATCTTTCAAGGCAATTTTGATAGGAACTTGGCTGTGAGGAACCAAGTAGTACCACCTGTCGTAGCGAGTAGTGTACGAATAATACCATTAGCTTGGAATAGAGGAGTTTGCCTAAGACTGGAGCTTGTTGGTTGTACACGTGGTAATTATATTAAACAGGAAACCCTGATATATTAATTTGTGGCATACAAAACAGTTATAATATTTTTAATTACTATCATTTGTTCAATATTTGACAGGTTTGCTTAAATCATGTACATGGTCTAAAATGAGTTGCAATCAATTGTATTTCATGTGCAAATGGATTTGATTTTGCCTTTGTCGGATGTCGGCTTTTTCTTTGTTTCGTTATTTTTGATAGATGATTTAGTCATCGGTAATGCATGTAGGCTTCAAAACCTAGTACCTGACATCCGCACCCCGAATAGCTTTTGTGTGCCTATGCTTTGCCACATTTGTAAGGGTCCAACAATGTTTATTTGAATATTTCTATTTTAAAATATTCTTTTCTCTCGTTTTCATCCAATAATTCTTTTTAAGATATTATAGAATGCGGAATGGGACACACGGCATGTTACTACACGCGGGATTGCAGGTATCCGCAGGCTCGTATTGCATCCAGGAATTACCCAGACACTTACTTTGCAAGAGGCAGTACATGCACGTGGCTGATAACAACTGAGGAACGAACATACGTCGTAATGACAGTACTGGACTTTGATGTTCCTTCATTTGACGAATGTCTGTCTAGCTATGTGGCAATCTTCGATGGACAAAGTGATGACTATGGGCTGATAGGCTCATATTGTAACCAGGACAGACCGCCTGTGAAAATTCGGAGTGGTTTTAGTGAAGTCTTTGTCAAGTTTAAATCTGGAGCGGGAGAACTTGGACGGGGGTTCCTGATTGAATATATTTCAGAGGAATATTTTCTCGGTAACCTGAGCGCGATTAAGCCTGGTAAGTTTGCACATAAATTTACATAATACTTCAGTAGGTCAAAATAGTTCAATTGACTTTTCTCCTGATGTATTTTAGGGAGGTTAGAAATCAACAAATATTAAAAACATTTCCGAAAACACACTTAAAAAATAAGACTTTACATTTCAGGTAATCGTTGTCCAAGCAGTTGGTGGCTATTCAACAAGCAATGTTTCGTATACGTAGAGTCTAACAATAGGATGAGATGGACAGCAGCGGAAGAGCACTGTAAGGATCTAGGAGGACATCTCGCTTCTGTTCGTGATGAGAGAGATATGGAAATCTTGCATGCGCTATCCATTAAAAACCAAGCGAGGAGAGGAACCAAAGTATATATCGGTAAATATGAATTAAAAATTAAAAGTTGCCGACTTATCATAATCTCATTGCATAAAGATTGCAGCTTTTCTAACTGGTTAACAATTTATGGATTTTGCTCCGCGAATGACTCAAGTGTTTTTGATATTTATTAATAGGTTTGTTTCTCAATACATCTATTGGACGTCGTCAGTGGACAGATGGGAGACCACAATCATACACAAATTGGAATGTGGCAAAATTTGTAAGTAACACCACCGTATTTAAGGTGCATTTCGTGATTCTAGCACCTTTTGTTTAATTTATGGTTCACTAGAAATGACTAGCAAACATATTCCCAAAATTGCAGTTATCTTGCGTTTTGGTGTTAAATGAGCTAAATTTAATGTTTGTAACAAAATGTCCACTGCTGTAATTTCTGTCCGTTTACGGACAGATTATGCTAAATTGCCAATTTCTTGCAGAGACAATGTCATTCTTAACTTCTTAAAGGTAAGCCCGGAGAGCGAGGCTGTGTCTCACACGAAATGCCCTTTAGGAACCCACCTGTATTGTAACTACATATACACGTTCAATAGATGTCTAATTTTTCTAGGCCTAATTCAAGTTTCTTGAACATTTCGTGAGGCGCACAGGAATTGAATGCGGTCTGAAAATAACAATTGTAACAGCAACAAATATTTGGTGTTTTGATTTTGCTCTACATTTGACATTTCTATTTGGTAAAATAAGACAACCCGATGGTGGAAAACTGGAAGCATGCACAGTAGTCGAAATCATGTCTTTGCACCAAGTGAACACAAGCCAATGGTATGATGTACCGTGCGCTTCGGAGAACACTCGCCATTACATTTGACTCAAAACCAGCAATAAACACAGGGAAAATGACAAAGAACTAAACCAAAAAGGCACTAATCTTAAATTAAAATATTGAGAAGCTGCTGCTTTGAAAAATAAGTTAATGAACATGGCAGTCAAGAATATGATCATTATCACATTATATGATTTGTGTTAAGATGTAAACTAAATGGGCCATATTCTAACAAGAATCTAAGCAAACAGGGTATGTTAGGAGTTAGTGCAATAATAACTGCCTGGGCCCTGGGGAGGGGTAATTTTTTTTTTTCGGGTAAAATAGCTTCAAAACTGCCAGGCAATACTAGGAAACTCATCTCTAAAGAGCAAGTTACATGCGAACTGAGTAGTAAAATAATAATGTAAAAGCTATGGCTAAGGGCTTGAAAATGCATGCGTATTTCTAAGGCACGTTGACGTGATATGTTTGTAACAAAAAATCCCTCTTATTATAGATTTAGATTAGGGGGAAGCTGGATTAACTTTAAAAGATAAAGTTAAAAAAATTATGTTTAACGTGCAAATGTGCGTGTCCCGGCTCGTGTGTGTGAACTGAGTCTCTCTTCCAAATATCTACCTTTGGGGATATTTCTCTTTGGAAATAATTATTTTACCGCTCGGGAAACGTCTTACCATTACACACGTCATGGCCAAACTGCAAGTCGGATTACATTTTGAACTCTCGTATGGAAAATATATACAACAATATCACACTAAAGTACAGCTAAATTCGCCAAATGGTTAAACTTGTTAACATAGATTTTGTTTTCTAAGCTGATGGGGAAAATCGATATGAAATGACGAGCGTGAAGTAAATTACCTCAATTTTGCTGTATACATTTCATTTAATTGGAGAAAACATTAACAGTGTCTATATCATCTATGAGTTACATCACTTTATAATATACAATAGTGCATATTTAGACTTTTTATAGTTGATTTTTCAGAAGCCAAGGAAGAAAATAGTTCACCTAAGATTGTTTTAGCATTGTACTGTAGGAGCCCAGTTTAGTAACGTTAGACGTGTGGTTTAGTGGAAAAGTGCAAGGACCATGATCATTGAACGCATAAATCGTGAGTTCGAGCCCCATTGTGGTCAATGTGGTGATCCTTGGGCAAGATACTAGTCTCAATTGCTTCGTTGACCCAGGCCAAGCGATAATTGGGTAGCCTGGTGTTATGGAGGATATTACAATCTAAGTGCAAGATGAGTTGTGCGTCTAGCCAGCAGCACCTAGATGAAGCAAATGGTTGTGACGATTTCCTGATGGCAGCGGTAATAATAATTAGCAATAGCGCCTTGAGCACCCACTAGGGTGGAAGTGCGCGTTATAAATCGGACATTTTATTATTATTAACCTGTTGGTCTAGCTTAGCAGAATGAAGGTAGGCGTATCCAAACGAGGAGGATTATGGCTATCCGCCCTGATGTGAGTTCAAAACAATAGGAAATTTGAAATATTCAGATTAAAATGTTTAATGAATTTTCACAGCTCATGGTATTTCATTTTTGTTATATGTTACATTCTACGGTTGATAAAACTGGCGGTTAGTATAATAAACAGTTGTACGAAGTGCGCCGAACATAAAGAGGAGTAAACTTCATACTTACCTCGTATGTCACCCCCAATTTACAATCTTTAATAATCATATTTTCAGACTTAGCCCTGAAACAATGTTTCAGTGTGTATCTGGCGACTGTATTCAACGTTTGTAGTGGTGATGATTTTGTGGATGCCATGATGGAAGTGATGGAAAGTTACATTATACGGTTGATAAAACAGTGCCGGTTAGTATAATACACAGTTGTGCGAAGTTGCGCCGAACATAACGCGGAAAACTTTCATACTTACCTCGTATGTCACCCCCAATTTACAATCTTTAATAATCATTTTTTCAGGACTAACTGCCCTGAATAAAATGTTTCAGTGTGTAATCTGGCGAACTGGATTTCAAACGTTTGTATGTGTGTGATGATTTGTAGGAGTGCCATGATGGAAGTGATGAAACATCCTGTGTAAGAGGTTTGTTGCATAGCTGATGCCAATTTAATTGAAGTTTGAAAGGACAGTTGTCCTTTAAAGGACAGTTGTCCTTTAAAATGATCAAATCAAACCCATGGACTTAAATTTGTCCATTTTCTACTTGATTTAATAAATAGTAAAGGCTTGCTTTATTCAGAGTGGAGAAAAATAAATCAAAACGGGATGACGGAGATGTGGATTTGGACCATCAAATGTTCCTAGTGCCGAATGTATTCTCAGTATCTACCTGTTGCGATTTCAAACAAAATGTTTAGATAATTCAGATGAAGAAGCTGTGGTATGGCAAATCTGTTTTTCGGTATTAATTACATTTTACATACAAAGTCATAATGACAAATTGAGATGACAAGGCCATTGATCACTGTAAAATATTTTGTCTGCTTCTGTTCCCCAGATTTAACCCATTTGTGACAGTTTGACGCAATTATTGTAGTAATAAAGAGCATTGATAATCAAATGCGATGTGATCTTGTGGCAAATTGCGTGGACGGATCAGACGAAGAGTTTTGCGGTAAGAGAAATGAAACGAGTGAAAATGAAATGTAATCACTACAAAGCACAGGATTTCTTCAATTGATTCGTACCAATACACCTTTTCGGTTGCTCGGTACACTATAGGTAAGCTTCAACGAGCAACTGCAGACATTTGAAGTCATAACTCTTATGAGGCAATTGACGGATGAGTCGGTTGGAAGATGTGTTGTCATGATCATATTGCGGCCAATACCTCAACCGTTTACTAAAACATGTAAAATATCGTAATTAATATTTACAAGAAGACTCGTTACCAAACAACGACAAAACAACTAAGCTATAAATAGCCCATACAAGGAAAAGTTCACATTAAAAACTGTAAGGCAACCTAACCAAATTTGTGTATTTGCCTTATTTCTCAACGTCCGTAGGAACACGACCTCATCGGGTTAATCAGAGACTGGAAATTGGGCATCACTATTATTTTCACACATCCCCTTTTCCACACATTGACAGAGGATAATCAATGCCTCCACTTCTTTATTGAATAGTGGATTCTATTCAACAGAAGGAATCCTCGAATTGGGCTTCAGGTTTTGATGGTATTGGATTCCGGACATGGTATGCGATGGTCACCGAGGAAGGTACTGGAAAACACTTGGGAGATGAACCATTGCATTTTGTTGTAAAGTGATTCGGACTAAATTTTAGAATGCATAATTTTCGGTTCCTTCAAAATACTAATTGTGATCCAGCTAAACGAAAAACAACTGTATTTCAAAGCTAATTAAGTGGTGGACGAAACGTTCAAGGCAAAAACGGCGCATGCGTAGAAGAGAAATACCAATGTCAGTATGGTTTTGATCGATATGGAATCCCAATAGGCTGCAGAGACGCAAAACCACCTAGATATATGCCAGTAAGTCATGTCATTTATCCTTAAACTTTATTTATCGTTATTATAACCATATTTGAAAGGGTGGTAAGTGTAATGTATTGGTAAAGTCAAACACGGAGAAAGCAAACACACGATGCACACTTAGAGATGCCATGTCAGAAAAACTGATTATTAATATATACATTCCCATATGGTCAATGGTGACACATGATGATTAATAATGGAACTTGCACTAGCATGATGGTGATGGGCAAGCAAAACAGATGTTAAGTCATAGGTCAATGTATCCCGGATACAATTCTAAACTGCGCACACGTGCATATAAGTAACATTCCTACCTCCCAGTCCAAAGAAGTTAAAACACAATCCATTTTGTTGTGTTTCTTTTGGATTACTCATAAGGAAAAACCTTCTTTGAAGGCCAGGAAATCATGATTACGTATTTGCATGTGTTTCTATAAACACTAGATGTGTCTTTCACCTAAGACAGTATCTATGTTTGTGTTTTTATGAAACATGACTTTTTATGCTGCGATTAACATTAAAAACTATTTTTACAATATGGTCAATCAACAGTCAAACAAGTTGTCTGTCTGGTCCCCATTATTCATGCGGCCAACGTACAAGCCCGTACCTGTCAGGTGGTTTATGTACGCGAGAAGAGATATCGACGTTGCGGATCGCCTGGCAATTTGTAAACCGTCTCATTCCGCGTCGTATCTGGTACTGTATGTCTTGCGTTATTATGTTCAAGTCCCAATCAAGGTGTCGTCATCTTGTGCGGCTGCAGGATATCAGTGTAGTGTTAGTGCGTACGTGATCTGGGTATTCGTACAATTCTACCATCTGACAGCTTGACACGAAATGCCCTGGTCTCAATCTTCAAGGATTTCTCCCGTAACAATGTTTAACAGGTCCAAAGTTCAGAATGTACACT
The DNA here is from genome assembly GCA_023653785.1 of Ophioderma brevispina. NCBI lineage: Eukaryota > Metazoa > Echinodermata > Ophiuroidea > Amphilepidida > Ophiodermatidae > Ophioderma > Ophioderma brevispina. The sequence continues at coordinate 25,173 of JAMKCH010004840.1, read as the reverse complement.
TGGTCTCCCACATTTAAGATGCGGGCCTGTGCATGCTTGTCCTGTAGTGTTCTGGCGCACTTGTTTCATGCGCACTTTAGACGACATGTCTGGTCGCAAGTAGATAAAGACAGGTCTAAGTCTGCGTCCGGCCAAAAGTTTGCGGGGCGTTGACTCGAGTGCGGGGGGTTCTGTCTGGGAAACGTGAACATGTGTTTCTATGGATGCCTTCAGACGATAGTTAAGGTATTTTTTTCAGCGTTTCATGAGTTTTCCGCGAGTCCGTTTGAGGACGCGTGCCACGGCGAACAGATGTGCTTTATGCCATGTTCATGAATTCACGGAAAATCTGCATGCGTAAAGGGACGTACTTGCACTCATGAGACAATCAGGAAGCCCTTGCTCACGGAAAGATTTGCCATTTCTCAATCGTAGCCGCGCGCTGTTGATTGTCCATCACATGAAACAGAAGATCCACTTGAGTTGCGCGTCTACGAACCAAGAACATTTTACCCATAAAAGACCCGCATAATCTATATGGATGCGAGACCAGGGTTTCTCGGATATTCCCAGGGTTGCAAGGGTCCACCGGTGGTCGTTTTGAATTGATGGCATTCACTACACGGTTGAACTTTTGCTCTAAGTGATTCTCTATGCCCGGACAACACAAGAATCCTAGCAATTGATTTCATGCGCACTATCCAGGTTATGACGGCAAGTAATTCATTTTCCGAATTGTTTCTCGACCAGGTACTGGCACTAAACACCCTGGAACCACAGGGATACACGACCATCGAACACCACTTAACTCACTTTTACGAGTATGATATGGGCTTTCGGCATCGTGGCGCATTTTCAGGCCCAAACCTTCTTTGTGCATCTCAAAATTGCGATAAATCGGGTCTCCCCTGGCCAATTTTTAATTCTTTTACCTTCACGGCGTTGGCATTTTTTAAACGTTCACTCAGCATGACTACATCTTCTGGGAGTGGGCCAAGTTAACTGGGTTTCTGTATAGAGTAGTCTGCCTTAACGCGTCGCATTGTCCCAGATCTTTCCATGGCTGTATGGTATACATAATCGTACGTGCTGCTGAGGGGAAGTGCCCATATTGGGATGCGCGATGATGAGGGTTTGGAATTTCACGGGGTTTCCATCAAAACAGCCCCTCGGAGTGGCTTATGGTCAGATCAATGTGAACTTCCACGAATATACGTATTGATGAAATTTCTCACTCCAACATAACGAGTCCTTCCGTGTCTAGTGGAGTAGTTTTCTTGCCAGGTGCCAGAGTTAGCGAAGCGAATGCAATGGCCATTTCCCCTTGCTCCATGCGATGTGTTAAACGCGCCAACTGTAAGGCGCGAGGACGCATCGCATGCCAAATCTAGGTGGTTTGTTCATCATAAGACCTAAACGATGTTTGATGTACGAGTGGACTACTTGTCGGGAAAGCTCGTACTGCTCAGTTGGCCACTCCCACTTGGGTCTTTCATGCAATAGTCGTATTAGTGGGCGTAGTGTTGGAACTGGCAGAAATCAGTCCTAAGTTAGCAATCGAATACGCTTTCAGTTCTGTACATTTGTTGGAGCCAGAGTCTTGGAAGCCGTTGCCTTTGCCCTCCGATGGATGGATCCCTCACCCTCTTTATCTATCACGTGACCCCGATATTCTACTTCTGGGGCATGAAACAAACATTTGTCTTGCTTAGACGCCCCCGCTCTGGAAACGCGACAGACAGCGTCCAGGTTAGCGAGGTGCTCTTCCATCGTAGCGCCAGTAATCAGGACTCATCAAGATACCCTGTCACATGTGGGATACCTTGAAGTAGATTGTCCATTGTCCGTTGATAAAAAAGATTGGTGCCGTGGGGACACCCAAATGGCAAATCTGTTGTACGCGAATAATCCCTTGTGGGTATTTATTGCTAGTAGCTGTTTTGCGAATTATCTACTGCGATTGGCTGGCTAAGAGTGATAAGGTCGTGCTTCGGAAATTGCTGACACTGATAAGGTTGCAAAAATATATTACTTAGGAATCGGTTATCATCCCTTTTTTGATAGCTGATTTACCGTCAGCCTTGCTAATCCCAGACAGTGTACTGTCCATCCCTTTCAATTATAGGACAATGGTGTACCCCATCGGCACATGTTATGGGTCATATGACCCAGGCGCTTGAAGCCGAATCCAATTCTTTTCACTTTACCTTTCTTGGTAATAAGGCACGGAACGGGGTTTAGTTTTGGTTTTGATCCGGATCTATGGAATTTGGTGTTGGTACCTTGATGGACCAGCCCCTCTTGAACACATGTTCATACTTAGCCAATACTTTTGGACATTCAGCCACTTATATGTTTCTACCTAAATACCGCCATCCAATGATGCGTATCGTTCTCAAACCAATGCGGCAAAGAGATTAGGGCTATTCCCTTTTAACAAATAGAGTGGTCAGTGCCGGATTGGTTTTCCTACACTACATGGACATTCAGCTGTCGAGTACTTCAATTACCCAATTGGTATAGTGCGTAAACGCGCTGATGTTGGCAACAACTTCTTGTTGGGCCAGTTCTGCGAAATGTCGCTTCATTTATAAGGATACTGCGGCCCCCTATCCATTCCCTAGTAGGCGTCACTTATCGATACTCACATTTACCGTGATCGGTGCACGATTCGCGTTTCCAACTGTAGCTGCATGGATTCCATACATTGTATATCGACCGTAGTTGCGAGGTAGGGAGGTAATTTCGCGAGAGCTGCGGCATACACTGTTTGATGCACCAATGCCATCTTCCACTTGGCGACCAGGTGTGCTGCTGACTTTGCTGGACAATACTTCCTAGTGGCCCTTGTTCCACAGTGGACAGTCCGAGTTTTAATCGGACACTTGCGCAGAATGGTTAGGTTTCCACATCGGGGGAACACTGTTGTTTCTTGAATGTGCTTTGCTTTTGGACCAACTTGTGCCTTTCCCATTGGTCCTGTCGTCCAGGGTCGATGTTTACCTTGTTGAACTGTCGCCCCTAGCTGCCATTTCCATCGCTATTGCAGTTTCAACCGGGTTGTCAGTGTCAAGTCCTTTTCTCGCAGAAGTAACCGCTGAGTTGCTGTATGCAAAGTCCACAGACGAAAACCTATCTTCCAGTGCCTTCCCGATTCTCCAATTTGCATGTTTCGTAGGCGTCTGAGATCACCGACATACGCAGGAATGGAATCACCCCTGCGGTTGTTCCCGTATGGACTCGGCACCGTCTGGAACTTATGTCCAAGGGGGTTTGGGTTTGGGCACATCAGTTCCTTTGAGAAGTTCTTAATGGCATATACTCTTGTTGTGGGTTACTGGAGCCCTTCCGTACGAAGCAACATAGGTATCTTTCCCACCAAACTCAGAAAAGATGCAACTTTTGACGTCTCGCCACTTTTTTGGCGAAAGTACAACTAGTGCGCTCTCTGTAGCATTCCCATCATCATGTTGTGAATTTCAACAGGGTTCCACTTGCTATTTTGCCTTTGCAAGTAAGGTGTGGCAAAACCGATTATACAAGCTCTTCTCTGTTGCTGGTAGCTGATGTAGTTAACAGCTTATATTCCAAACTATTTAGCAGGGGCCGCGGGTTTTACAGTTGTTTACTTTCATACTTTTTCTCCTCGTCGCCACATGTAATGTATTGTCCAGTCACACAGCAGCGACAGCAAACACGATGACACTTAGAGATGCCTGTTCGAACTGAAATATTGATATATAATTCAACTATGGTTCAATTGTGACATTGATTTATTAATAATGAACTTGCACTAGCCATGATGGTGATTTCAAGAAAACAGATGTTAAGATCATAGGTCTTAGATCACAGGTCAATTTTCCCTGGATACAATTCTAAACTGCACACAGTGCATAATATATTACAGTAACCTACTCAACAGGGTTGATTTTCAGTAGGGCCCTGTGAACGCATAAAAGTACAATATACATAATACATATTTTTTTAAAAGTATATGTATCATTAAAATTGAATAATATTTAACTACCAACAACATATGACAAAATTGAAACAAAATACATAATTTACATTGTTAAATATTACATGATTTAAGCACTACAGAGTACCACCAAATTTAGTATAGAATTGTACACAGAAAAATATGTAAACTTCACATGTCATGTAAGCGCAAATCCCCACAACAATCATTTAGAAAGATCCACATGAATTAAACTAAAATTTTTTTTTTTTTTTTTTTTTTTTTTTTTTTTTTTTTTTTTTAAAAAAAAACATCCACTTATATTCACTTGAGTGCAAGCCTTAAGCGGAAGTTATTGAGGCGGATTGCGGCAATTGGGAACATCAGAAGGCTCACGTCTTATTCAATGCGACATACGCACCAATTTTAAACAAGTAGGTTATATAAGCTGAATTGCTAGCTCACCTCATCTATAGGGTGTCGTTATTTCATTTTGCCCATTGCACACAGAGAGGTTGTGTAATCACTAGACCCCATTGAATCTGAAGAAGTCTCGAAAACCGATTACCCAATAATCTTCTCAATCTCTCTCTCTCTTTAGCTCTAACAAGTCCGCATTGTAACCATGGGCAGTATCCCATCATTGATAGAAGAATGGAATGGGACTAAAACCTCTATAGTATGGTGTTAAAGCCGTTTTAAACATAAGGCACCACTTGTTCAATCAACAATTGCCGACCACCTCAATCATTTGCGCTGTTATTTAAAGTTCTTTAAATTACTAAGAAAATATGTAAGAAATTTAGAATATTGAGTTCAATATTCAACCATGGTTTTATGTATTATAATTTCAAAGTATGTACTTTTTACTTACAATTGCAGAAAATTATAGATGTGCTGACAATATGACGAAATGTCCTGGTTCTTATTGCATCGGACTTGAACACCGTTGTAATGGGATCTGGGATTGTCCTGATGGCGAAGATGAAATAGATTGCCGTAAGACAGATTTTATTACTTTAATCTTTAAAATGCAAAACTTTTATAACTTTTGCAAGTGAATATTGAACTAAAGTGCTTCTTTGGAAGATATCCGTGAGGCCTTGACTTTATTTGATGCTGAATATGCCGGTAAAATTTTTGGATTGAAAATTATTTAATGACCACAATACGCTACTTTTCTAAGACCTAATGTATTTTGAACTATTTTACCCGCTAGAGAACTTTGTATGTCCTGGTAGTTATCATTGCCGTGGTTTCCAGCACTGTGTAAGATTATCACAAGTATGTGATGGCATCAAATCTTGTCCAGGCGGTGACGACGAAATGTTTTGTGGTTAGTATGGTTGACATTTATTTTTTTTGCAAAATAACTGTCGTCAAACATGTAAAGTAATAATATACCAAAAGTACAAATTCGAAATGAGCATCATACTTTTTTACCTGGGTACCCTCGGGTTTAGGTATAGATGGGCCGTAGAACGAATCGGGTTACAAAATGACTGCCATTTTTAAATACAAGATGGTAGAATTTTTTAACGTTGGCATATAATCAGGAATGTATCTTAATTTAAATATATCACATTCTGGTGCTGATATCATGCTGATATTCGATTTCATTCAATTATAATTTTATAAGGTAATTGTTATTTCGTTCGTGGAAGTTCATCTATGAATTAAGTTTTAAACTTTTAGTCCAAACACAAAATGAATTCTTACCGCCATCTTTTGTCATCAAGAGTGAGACTAATCCCTGCCACCCAGTCTTGATTTTTTACCATGGACCTGATTATAGAATCGTAGAGTCCTCGAAGTTTACAGACCACCTGATCGCCCTTGATTCACTAGTCACTACCGAAGGAGAAGAAAATTGTATTTCTAGACTCACAATAAGTTATCCATCAAAATCAATTTGCCGTAAAAACGCACATATGGACCAATATCTAACTTCATATACTCGGTGAACAGATGCTGCAGTCCGCTTGTGCTATATTGATATCAGACCAGATGTTATTTACTAGATAGATTGTGCAAGAGAAGAGATGGAATTCCCCAAAAGGCTAAATTTAGAAAATGAGTCAACTCTTTATGCATTGAGATCAAAACAGCTTTTTAAAATTTGGGGATTTTCCATGATGTTATTTATGTAAGATTGTACAATGCAGATGATGTCATTTATGTGAGACCCCATTGGTCAGCTAATGCAAGGTTGTGTTTATGCATGATGATGCTGTAATAATTATTATTAGAGATACGGGAATCTACCTGTGAATGGTTAAATACTGCTCACTGGAGAGACTTTTGCCAGCAGTAGTAACCAGGAGCTATACAGTATAGTTAAAGGTAGTCTTGATCTGCAATAATGGTAGATTTGTGCGTTACATAGTGCCAGGATTTATTATATTGGATGCCGCAGGAGCTTGATAGCTGAACTGTCTGCTGTCGTCTTTTAAGCCAAAAGAGCTTCAGTTTTGGGAATCGAAAAGGGACTCCCATTTGTGGTCCTAAATGAGGACATTAGCGACAGACGGATGGTGGTAGAATACCTGGATTGTATTGCAGAATATTAGTGTCGTCGAGGGGAAACCCCGTCGTCTTGAACTGCTGGTCAAATTTATCTTAAGGACTAAGAAGATTCCTGTGGATAATATTTATCGTGGAATTATATTGCATGCTGTCATTTTGGAGTCTTCGCTGTGAGGACATCGTTGAACTGCAAAGCTTCTTTTTATCCTGGACATTAGAAGATTAAAACCTTACGTACACTGTTAAAAATGTTCCTAATTTTACCAGACTTTACCTTTTAAATTACGGTAAACCCCAATTATTCAATAATCTTCACGCTTTATTACCTATACCTAACATAAAATTACAATTTGGAAGCAGAAAAATGTAAATAAACAGTGGCTAAAAAATAATACACATTTTGAAAAAAGGTAGTATTTATACGCTGACCGTTATTATATTTTCCGTAATATTACGTTCTTTTGTAACTTACTTGTTTTTAATGTAAGAATACGAACTATGAAAATCGTTTTACCTATAAAATGTGTTAAAAAACGTCGTAAGTAACGTCACTAAAAAAAATGCAAAATCTTATTTTCCCTATCTATCATTTTTAAAAATATTTTTAAAAACTCTTTTCCTCCTTTTGTATTATATTTAGTTTAATTTGAAAAAAAAGTAGTACACACACACATATAAAGAGATTTAATTTTAGCATCTGTTATCAGTGAAGTCATGTAGTGTAGTGGATAAGGTTTAGGACTTGTAATCTTAACGCCCCGGTTCGAATCTATGTATGGTACATGTATACTCGTATTAAGTTTATTCATATAATGATTAAATAATTGGTGACATTAGAATGTGTACATTACCATATCAAACAAAGTGTATAAACTGGTTTAAATTTTTATTTCTTCACAATTTCCCTTTGTTTATTACCTTTTTTCCTCAAAATTGTTTGCCTGAAATATAACTTTTTTACAACCACGTGGTAACGTAAATACTGCTCACTGGAGAGACTTTTGCCAGCAGTAGTAACCAGGAGCTATACAGTATAGTTAAAGGTAGTCTTGATCTGCAATAATGGTAGATTTGTGCGTTACATAGTGCCAGGATTTATTATATTGGATGCCGCAGGAGCTTGATAGCTGAACTGTCTGCTGTCGTCTTTTAAGCCAAAAGAGCTTCAGTTTTGGGAATCGAAAAGGGACTCCCATTTGTGGTCCTAAATGAGGACATTAGCGACAGACGGATGGTGGTAGAATACCTGGATTGTATTGCAGAATATTAGTGTCGTCGAGGGGAAACCCCTGTCGTCTTGAACTGGTGGAAAATTGACAAACCTTCGTACACAAAACCTAAAATTCATTGAAGTTGCATACATGTAATCATGTTTGGCATACCAAATTCTTGGAACCAATCTAATTAAAATAATCATTAAAACAGTGTTAACCCAGTGGGCAATCGACGCTAGAACGTCGAAAAGACGTCGAGAGTTTTGAAAATTTACAAACTATTTATGGTCGAAAAGCAAATCGATTTGACGTCATTCTTAAAACGTCGATTCATTTTGCATTTTCGACGTAAATTAAAAACCGTCGACCTGTTTTCGACGTGCCAACGTCGTTTCTACGTCGCTCTAAAAGACTATGCCCGCTGGGAAATTATAAAAATTCAGATCACTCGTGTATGCTGAAGGACTCTCGAGGCCATCAGGAGGACTTTTAGCACTAGAATAATGTGTGTTTCAAACCCTCACGCACACTGCGCTATATATTGTTGTACGTCAACGAACAGACTTACAAAAAAAAATTACATATCAAACCACATTCATGTTGCGTCCAGCGTGGACTTAGACGCGGTTAAGTCTTTGACGGATCGAGAAAAAGTGTTTGAAATGTGGCCGTTCTCGCGTCATCAGGGGTGGCAGTGTACTAAAAGCAAGCCAACTAGCACTCAGCAAGGAAAGAGCAGGTGCAAATTCCTAGAGTATTTTGAATCGATCTAGTAATCAGGTCTAAGGTTCCAAAACAGGTTCAAGGCACATTGACTGATTACAGCCTAACTCCTCACTACCATCTGAAATTTGCAGGTAGGAATTAATTTTATGTTTGGATCAAAAGTTAAAAAACTAATTGTAATGTTATTAATCCATGCAAAACCTTCTGTTCAACCTTCATGGCAAAATTTAAAATAATTCTTCCCGATACACAGTGTCTGGTGGTTGTGACTGTATTGGCCTCCTTTACAAATGTAAGAATATCACCTGGGGATATTCACAAGCAACATTAATCCCATTACGAGTTCGTGAATTGTAAGTTATTTACAAGTAAATTCATTCCCCTTTACTGATTGAACCAGTCTTTGAGGTGTCGTACAACACTGCCATAGATTCGTAATTACGAATTTCGGCATGAACTGTAAACTCAACTCAGATGATGTATTTAATTAAATAACTATCACAAAGTATTGTATTTGGTCTGGTTCAAAAGAAGACCTTACATTAATCACTGAGTTTAGAAGAATAAAACATCTTCTCTTTACTCGTAGACATTTGGTGAACATGCAAGTGAAAACACCGACATCACTCGATCGTTCAGTAGAACATATCCTGTTCGTGAAAATCAACTTGTACAAGCTCATCATTGTGCTGTGAGTACTAGTCATTAAGTTTTATAGTTAAACATAAGTACAACCATGTTTTTTTTTTATTTGGCGTGGGTTAGGTTGAATTTTAATAAGTAACATTAACCGCTGGTTCTAATTTCAAAACCTATTCCAGTGAGCTTTCATCTGATGGAATTTCAATACTGCGCCCTGGAACTTTTGAAAGTAGTCGCAACTTGAGAACACTGTAAGTGTAACTATATTCCGTTTATAGCCTAATATATATGTATTTTTAGTTTTACAATAATTATAGTTCTGTCCTGGACCCTTAGGCATTTGTTTACTACACATGCATCACTGGTCACATTATTCGTGAGCATGATTTCCATTACATCTTTAATCCGACGATGTTCCAGTTTTTTTACTACCTTTGATCCTAGCCGTGCTGGTGATGCTGCTTGCTCCCAATTCAAAGTATCTCAGTGCATCATGCATCTTCATTCATGGATGACTGCAAATAAGCTTATGCTGAACCAGTCTAAGACTGAACTGTTTATTGCTTGATCAACTTAGGCACTTGACTCTCCATGTTCATGGTACCGAGATCTATTCTTCTCCTTCGATAAGGAACTTAAGTGTTGTGTTTGATCATAGTAGGACAATGTCTAATCATATCCCTGCAATTTCTAAGTCTCTCAATTGGCAGCTTGCCAACCTCAACCGTGTCAGAAGGTTCCTCGATTTTAAGTCCTGCACTAACGCTTTTCGGGCTCTGGTCCTTTCTAGGCTTGATTATTGTAGGTTTCTTTTTAACAACATATATGTTAAAATGTAAGGATCTCCGGCGTCTCCAAAAACTGCAAAATAGGAGCGCAAGGCTCATCTACATAGAACCAAAGAACAGTCACACTTCTCCTCTCGTCAAAAGCCTACATTGGCTGCCTGTTGTTGACCGCATTAAATTCTGTACTCTGGCCCAAACACATTAACTTATGCATACCTCACAACCTAGTTATCTTTCTTCTCTTCTTCAGATTCGTCCATCTTCTTATGCCTTGCGTTCTGCTGCGGGTGGGAACCTAATGTACACACAGAGATTGGTGATCGGGCTTTTTCCACCATTTCCCCTCGTCTGTGGAATAGCCTGTCATTGTACATCAGACAGGCTTAGGCTATCAGTCTTAGTTCTTTCAATAAACTTCTCAAGACCCATATATTTCCAGATTCCTAGCTGTGTGGTTTCTTCCTCATTTTTTTCTTTTTTCACCACGCCTAGCATCCTTTGGTAATTAGGCGCGTTACAAATCCCGCTGTATTGTATTGTACAAAATTATATCTTTCTTTTAGAGTTGATTTATTAAAAACAAAGGACCCACTTTTTGGTTGAATTTGTTTCAGAATTTTAGCAAATAACAACGTTGGACAACTGGATAATGAGACATTTGATGGCCTTAATAGCTTGATCCATCTGTGAGCACGTTTATATTTTCTTTGCATTATGTAAAACCAAAGTAACATTATTATTATTATAGCATAATATCATACAAGTAATCTAATATACAAATATTTCTTGAATCACAATTTTTAAAAATGCATTGGCTTTTTCTAGGAATCTCTCGGGAAACCCGTTGACTATCGTAGAAACTGACGCATTTTCAAGTCTGAATTCTCTCTTGTTCATGTAAGTATTGATTGCAAATTAACGAGTTATTTTGTACAATGTTTGATTGCATTGTGGAAACATATACTTTTATTGCCTTGTGTAATCATTTGACTGCAGGGATATTCGAAATACTGCCATACAATTTCCAACCGAAAGCCATTTCCGTGGATTGGTTCGTCTTCATAAATTGTAAGTAAAACATGAATGTTGTGATCTTTGTTTGTATTATGGTAAGACTTTCTCTGAATATTTGATTTTTCCAATTTACAACCTTCTGGGGACTGTCTTCGTCTAATGTATGTGTACTACTGTTTTCTATTTTTTGGCCGATTTCCGGTAAGGTTGTTAACTCAAAGGATAACTTTATTGCTGTGAATTTTTGAATAAAGTGGATAACCAGATATACGCAGTATGCGAGCGTGTTCTACCTATATTCGGCCCGGTGTTTTACTGTATACCAATTCTCTGTGGAACCATAACACTGTGGGGTGCACGCCGCACAGAATTACATACAAAGACCTTTCGATCACCACACTTCACCATGCATTTACGAAAATGGCTGCTTTTGTTGATTATTATCTCTGGTAACTTTGGAATGTTAAACGCATTATAATTCATTGTACCAACTTTTTCAAGCAATGATCGTGCCGTTAGAAATTTTATTACACCGATCAATAATGCCTCGCAGGGTCTTCTGTTAAATCCATCTTCAGCTGCCCAATTGTTTACAGACTCATTAGCGTCGTACTTTAGCTCCCAAAGTGATTTTCTGGAGGAACAGCATTCCAAAACATATATCTCGCACGAACCAAAGACTTGTCAGAAGCAAAGAAGAAAAGAACATTCTTTCTCCAAAAATAAAAAATATCGATCCAAATCAGTTGCTAATTATGAAAACAATACAGAAACAATTTATTGGAAATTTGCTAAACTAGCTACCAATAATAATCTCGATGGTAAAAGTTCTGGACCGACGTTCAGCAAGAATGTTGCAGACGATTATTTTCCAACCAAGTATTCTGCTCCTGCTGTTGTTGACATCTTTCAATTGAACTGGTTCCCTTATATTAATCTTGGTAGAAAACAGTACCAATATAATCTTGGCCCTATCAGACCAAGGGATGTTAAAATGGTTCTGAGGTCTAAGAAAGCCAGGTCAGCACCTGGAATTGACGGGTTTATGTATGGTCTTTTGAAACACTTACCATCTGCTCACCATACAATGGCGACCATTTTTACCAACATGATTTTAAAGGACCCAGGCCCACCGCTTTCCTGGTCTGAATCCAAGGTTATATTAATAATACATAAGGCAGGAGACACCAACTTACCTCAAAATTTCAGAATGATTAGCGTAACAAGCTGCATAAGTAAGGTATATCACCTCGGACAATCAGAAAGCATTCATTAAAGGAATCAACGGCTGTATGGAGCACAATCAAGTTTTGCAAGAAGTTACTTCTTTTGCAAAAGCTAAGAAAAGGACAGCTCACATCACTTTCTTTGATCTCGCCGATGCATTTGGTAGTGTCAGTCACACCCTGATTTCCCATACGCTTAACCGATTTGCCATCCCGGAAAACGTTTCCCGTTATATTTTGACTTCCAGTTCGGGATACACGATATTGTTATTGTATTCCATCACTTCAATTCTGTCCCTCCATTCATGATCTCTGTAAAACGCATTTACTCACTCTTGACAAGAAAGCCGACACGTATGTGATAAAATAGCTCGGCATTCCGCCTCGTGGGGCCAATATTGCACTAGTTCACATGTCATCTGGACTTAACATTCCCGTATTTCCGATGTCTATTTTCGCGGCCATTGTGCTTCATGCAGTCGTTCACGTTTCAAAGCAGATGCTATCACAAACCATGCTCTTGATACTAAGCTAACGCGTGAATCAGGCTGGTCTCGTAAATCGTCCACCATTACTGAATGTGAGCGCATTCACTCCTCTTTGACTTCCACCTTGGAAAATAATATTCAATGGCACACTTTTAAATCAAACATAAGTAAGTCTTTGAGATCGGAAAATAATTTATATTGGAAATCTGTCGTTGAGCCGCTTCTCATACAAGGGGAGACTGCAAAAATCCTTGAAAAGGAAAACATGGATCTCACATGGAAATCTATAATTTATAATCTTCTAAAAGGTGTCCTTAAATTTGCCATTAACGCGGCTATTGATAGCCTACCATATTTTACCAATTTGAAACTATGGGAGAAGCGGCTCCGTGACAGATGTTCTCTTTGTAATAACAGAAGTACTTTGCATCATATCTTAAACAACTGTAACATTATGTTGAATTGATACCTCTGGCGGTATAACAATGTCCTGAAGATTATCCTTGATTTTCTTCAGCACAGTGTTTTGTTTCGCGATAAGAGAATTAAATATTTTCCGATATCAAGGGTCTACTCATATGTGGCGGAACTATTCCACCGTCAATTATTTCAACCTCACAAAAGCCCGATATTGTTATCCTTGAGCCATCAACCAAAAAGATTACTGTCATTGAGTTGGCCATCCCCTTTGAGACAAATATCGATTCGGCCCATGCTAGAAAGGTAGACAAGTACGCCTCTCTTACACTCTTACTAACGACATTAGGGACGCCGATTACCAATGTTCTTCCATTATGATTGAAATTGGTTCGAGGGGGCTGGTTACCACGGCTAACAAAATCAGGCTCGATGGTATTATTAAAAAACTGAAATGCGATCACAAATATGCTAAACTCAGGGATGATATCACTAAGTCTGTCCTTGTCTCTTCATATTTAATATTCTGTGCTCGAAAAGAACCTCAATGGAACTAGACGATGTCGTGATTTTTAATTCATTTTATTTTAAATATTCTATTCAGTTTTAAAAAAAAATGTCCAGTGCTGGTCACTCTTTCAGTGCAATTAGGTGTATTTTTCTGACTTTTATATCTTATTCGCATTGTATTTTAAATAATAATTATATTGTTTGTTGTTGCATCGTCCCCACCCTTGCCCACTGATCAGTAAAAGCCATGATTGTCTTGGGGTTTATGTTCATTCTTTATGATGTTTGTTGTTTTTAATAAAGATGATTAAATAAAATAAAAGTCCACTGATTTGATGGTTTTCGATGGTTTATTGCAGACATTCGAATAATTTCTTATTTTGCTGTTTGATTCAACACTTGGAAACAGTAAGCGAGTGTTTACCAGAACTCGATCAATTTTCGTCCTGTGAAGATCTTATGCGTTACTCTATTCTCCGGATTTTCATATGGATTCTTGGTTTGAGTGCGCTTTTTGGGAATGCCTTTGTCATCGTATGGCGCGTGAGACCATATCGAGCGAAATCGCGAGTGTCCAAGGGAGTTCAGGCAATCTTAGTTTTACACCTCGCAATAGCAGACGGGCTTATGGGTGTGTATATGCTGATAATTGCGTCAGCAGATATGTATTACCGGGGTATATACATAGCCTTTGCAGACCAGTGGCAAAGAAGTTTTCTTTGCAAATTTGCTGGTTTCCTATCCACTCTTTCTAGTGAAGCATCTGTGTTCTTTATGACCGTTATCAGTATTGATCGATTAATTTCAATAGCATATCCTTTTGGTGACATACGACTGACTCGAAAATCTTCCAGGATTGCCGTAATGGTTGTATGGAGTGTGACAATACTGTTGAGTGTACTACCAGTAATAGCACAAAACTATTTCGGTGACGAATTTTATGGCCGATCGAGTGTCTGCCTTGCTTTACCATTAACAAAAGAACGACCATCAGGTTGGGAGTATTCTTTGTCTTTGTTTCTTGGAGTTAACTTAATAGCTTTCTTCATCATTTTCTTCTGCTACGGCTCTATCTACATACTTATAAAATTGTCGGCAAAAAGATCAACGTGCCGGGAAAATTCCAACGGAACAAAAGAATTTGCAGTAAGGATGCTTCCTTGGGGACCAGTTGCATTTGCTGGATGCCTAAATCATAGTGGGGATTTACACGCACTGGAGTAGCTGAATGCCGCCATTGTCTAGTATGGATTGCTTTTTTATGTCTTGCCCATAAATTCGTCATTAATCCATAATTTTATATATGGACACGCGAATTATCTAAACGTCACAATAAAGGACAAAGCATGGTTCTTTGGAGTGTCCAGGTTAGTACTAATGCTGGAAAGAATTTTGTATTGTGCCAGCACCCGATGAATCGGCCGCCTCAACGGAATAACTGCATGTTGAAGGATGTGTTGGCAGAATACCGAATTCACCCATACTGCGAAATAATAGTCGATTAGAGTAAATATGGCGGATTAAAGAGCTGGCGAACGGTAAATTGACGATTGCACTCCAGAAGGATGAGGCACCAAACGCCAGATATGGCTCATATAGAAGCTAAATAAATTGTACGAGTTTGTATTATTTTTTATAAAGTTTGGATGGGATAAAAATGGTGCACATTGGTGGAGTTTTCATAGTATTAAACTAAAGATAGCTTTGAATGCTTAGTTTCCGATGCAGTGGCACAAAGGTCAACGTCCATTGCATTCATGGGGCTTGACCTGCTTCCCCCTACTTTTTTAAGCAAGCATGAGACACTCATACTATTTCCTTATTTTAATTCCTCGGAGGCTCCACCATATTTGCACCATTTTAATCCCAATCGGAGCACTTAAAAATTTGACCCTTACAACCGAATTTGACCCTTTTTATTTTTTAGCCGAAGGTGAAGCCCCATTTGATGTTAATGGACGTTGACCTTCTGTGCCCCCTGCATCGAAACTACGCCATTTAAAACATCTTTTCCTTATTTTAATACATATGAACTCCACCATAATTTTGCAACCATTTTTTATCCAAATCCAACACTTCAACTTGACCCCTGTACACTGAATTGCACCTTATTATTGATTTTTGTTGTTTGTAGCCTATAAACTCTGAAACTTTAGCTTTACTTTTAATGCTGATCCGAGATTTGAAAATATCCTTTTTTCGTGTAGTAATTAAAAATAGTCATCTAGAACAAAGATCTCGCCTAAAATGCTTAATCGAGTTAGATGAATCTGGTTTTTCCTTTTTCATGCAGTTAACATTTATCACACCCTAACAGTGCCGTGTATACGTTATCACGGATCCGGCAATTTTTATAACAAAGTGTGATTTTCTATATGGAAGGACTCCGATTTGACAGTGATTGGTATATGGACAGTAGTATATATGCAAAAAACACGATTTTTTTGAAAAATTCTTGCGCCCTCATCGGGAAATCTCTGAGTCAGCCTTTAATATTTTTCTTCTCAAATTTTCTACTCCCGTGTTCAACCCGTGTTTCCATCATAAATACGACAATCACAGCGAAATAACATGACCATTGTTTCTTTCCCTACATAATTTTCACTATATAGCGTCATCACCCGTAAACCGCCGGCACAAATCGCAACCCGTCCGCGCTGGTTATTAACGATTATAAACCCTGGGTAATTTTGCTTAGCACCGACAAATTTATCGCTGATTTTGTTTGTCAGCCTTGCTGAACCGTTTCGTCCGAATATACGTAGTTTAGAACCCTTCCGGTATTCTCATGCCCTTCCCAGTGATTTGCCACAATTTAGACCAAAACTGACGGAGCCTTTTATACATTACATACATACATACCCACAACATTAGGCCAATTATAGTATGATACCTTTCTAAATACTTATGGTTGATCACTAACGTGGTATCTTTGTTCAACATGAGTGGATCAATTTAAACTTTGACCCCGTGCAATCTTTGTCTTGCCCCCCTCCTTAAGGCACCATACGCAGCACTTACGAATCAAGTGAAAAGGTAGTTTATTGAAACTTGGTTTTGAAACTTACGAAAATGACTTCTTTTTAAGAAAAAATAGGAAATTAAAATGGGTCTAAAGTTAGATAGTCAGGTTATGTAGCGTACACAAATAATTTGCTTTGTATTCGTCTGGACTTTTTCTGGTTTCCCCAATCTATGTCCAGGCCGTTTACAGAGTGGAATGCTGTTAAAGAGACAACTGGCACATTTGAAAAAATAGTGCGCCCTCAAGATTTTTCAAATCGATATTTTGCATGGTTGTAAAGCTTTTATATACAAAACCCCCCCTAAATGACTTAACGACCAAATAAGCTTCCTTAACTGGGTAAACGTAACGATTTTGTAATTTAGCGTCGCCGGCGACGCGAAATTCAGTAGACGATGAAAATGGCTTTTAACCAAGAACATTCAAACGCCGTATGCAATGTTTCCCACGCTATGCACCTTGTTTTGCGGGTCTATAACCTTTGTGGTTTTAATATCAGTGAGTAGAGTCAAATATTCATGTAATATACACATTTGTTGATTAAAGTTCTGGAAATTTAAACAGTGGGGGGGGGGGGGGGGGGGGGGCCTACATTACCTTATATATCTTTATCCTCATATCATGTCTTCTGATTTTTGGGGTATTTTTATTTTTATGTTAAATAATCTCTGTTCTTCCAAGGGCTTAGACTATCTTTGAGAGCAAATTTAAAATTTCATATTTTGTGAAATGTGTCCAGTGCCCCCGGCCCCCCCCCCCCCCCGCTTTAAAGTTGTATGTCTCACGACCGCTCTTCCAACCATGGTGACCACGCCGTTCCATTAGCCTGGAGAGGAGGGCTACTTCCCAAGAAAATATCATATAATTATTGGACTGAAAAAAGGCCATCACAAAAAAATAATATGTTAACCCATCCATTGTACGCTGACATTAACATCCATGTTTCATCAGACTGTCCCTGATTCCATTTTACTCTACTCACCTCACTAACATTTAGCTAAGAAATATTAATCAGTGTTTTATCAGGTTAGGGCCATTGATTTATCAACATAAATGTACTTTACAAAAATACTCGCTGATATGTATTACATAGACCCAATGTTATTTAACAAAAATCTTACCAAAAGCCTACAGACCAAAAGGAAATCTTATTAATGCAGGAAGTTTGAAAGAAAGTAAATAAAATAAATGTGGGCCTCGCAGGATTGTAACTGGCCACACTCCATGTTTTTAAAAGATAATACTTTGGGATTCCATTCACTTGCCGATTTTCACAGGTCACGATTTCAAAGCCTTTTTATTTCAACTACTCCAAATGGTTTGATTCCCTGCTCTTTTTAAATTCAACATTCAAAATAGCTGTCTTCATTACTTCAAAGTATTCAAATTGTCGGTTGTTATAAGTTTGCACAGGGCAGCCTATTCCTACTTACAGGACAGTGTACTGTTCAGATTATAAAATGACCGAAAAGTTTGGGGGGACAAAGTGATTCTTTTGACAACTGGCAATATATACCTGAAGACATTACATCTTTACTTTTGATCATCATACCTGCCCATCCCCAGCACCAAAGATCGCTCTTTTCAGAAAAACTCTTTAAAACCACTTTATTCTTTATTTGAATCGGGCATAATTTAAAAAAAACAAGATTAAGGTAAAAATGACTAACTTTTCAATGAAAATCTATTTACTCAAGTTTAAGACTATGAGTATACTCGATTCGCGTTGATACGTTCGTCCCCATGGATTTTTGGACTCTATTCAATAAGTCGGAGAGGGTTCAACCTAGCTTCTACCGGACAATGAAAGATTCAAATGCACTTGCCACACCGATTATCTTGGGACACTCTGTTCATTTAACCTCACTCACCTGCCACTAAAATGTAGGGAAACGCACTATAGGAGTTCAAGCCTTAACATTGCTCACAATAACATGAAGTACATAAGTCCCTGCCCCTCATTGAATTTTCACCTCCGCAAAAAAGGTACGGGGTCACATATCAGATTAATCGAGTATAGATCTTGTAAAATAAATTGAAAACAAATTTTATGATTTTAAGCTGCATATATGCTTACACCTTGGCCAGGACTATATTTTCATACCATCAAGTAGTTTCCTGTGTGTTGAGTGGACAACCGCGTTAATCTCCTGACGTGATATTTCAAGTATCATACCCTCAGATTGCTTGACGAACGCCCCTACCAGTTAGTGGACGAACTACGAAATGCGTAAGATGTCTCACAGCAATATAATTATAAAATATACGGCAAGTACACTTGCTAGATCCCTGCAGATGCACTATGGAACATACCTCAGATGACCTTTACTCATCCACGTAATAGGAACCCCTTTGCACCTTAACCAAGTGGGGTTGAAATCGGACTTCACTTATTTTTTAATTAATATTAAGATTTCATAAAATAGTCATTCACAGAATTACCAACTGATGAAATAACTCGGGAACATGATTAGAAATCGAGTCGTTTTACTCATTAACCGAAGTAAGATTCGGCCACTTTTACTCGGGAACTGCTAAGAACGGTGGAAAATGCTTGTCGTACAAGTGCTAACAGAATATTCATGACGACATTCATACAGCACTGATTTTCTTGATGGAACTTCCAGTACCTGGGACTGCCAGAAAGGAAGAATATATCTGTTAGATAAGGTTTTTCAATTGGATAATCTGATCCGGTTTTCACTATTTGTGTTTCATAAATTTCGTCGCAGGTCATGCCAAAAGTTCAAATAGTTTTGGGTCATTTGAGAGTACTGAATCCAACCTCTGTTTGCCGCACTCCATATGAGCTTTGACACATATAATGGGGGGGGGGTTCAGCAGCGTTTTAATTAAAATGTTCGATTGTGTTATAATTATGTCAATGGTTATAGTCACGTCCTGAGAATAAAATATGTATAGTTTTCCCATCACAATTATCGATTTTGTAGCTACATTACAAAGTATGTTAAAGGTCATACTGGGGTAAACTTTTAAAACACCTCATTTTGGTTTAACAGATTTTTTGAATTACACGGTTGAAGAAAGTTCAATATTTTGTAACTGCGATTCTTATAACTGAATTAGAATATAAACCACCAAAAAATCTCAAGCTTTTATGGTTAATTTGAGCTAAAAATAGGGATTTTACTTATGAACCCGAAGTTTTGCAATAATAACCAGCCAATTTGTTTTGGATTTGGTGACCATTGTCGCAAGAGAAGCAGTTAATTAAAGGTAAGAACCGCACCCCGGCCCCCCAAAAAATGACAAGGTCCGCTCTACATGTTGAAGGTCCTCTTTTTGATGTTGAAGGGCCACTTTGTCATATTGACTTTTTGGCACCTGTCTAAAAGCTGTTATTGTAATGGTTGTGGTTATCTGATGCTATTGGTCCCAATCCACTGGTCAACACGACTGCATTACGAATTATTATACTGTTGTGGTTGAACGGCCTCAGTGAAAACAACTTTGTTGATTGTGTTTCCGTGAATCAATAAAGCTTGATGATGATGAATTTTTTCAGATTAATCTTAATTTTTGCGAAATAATGTCCTGATCAATTTATCGTGTTTCAAAGGAAAGGATTGTCATTGGCAAGACTTCCATATGTACCCCCTCTCATATATATTTACATGCACAAAAAGGTTATTATTTTAGCTGTTTATTCCCCGATTTTGATCAAACAAGGCAAATTAAAATGAAATTTTGTATCATGTAATATAAGTCTTTCCTGTATTACAATAAAGATTTCAACCTTTTTTTTACCAAAAATGTTGCGTTTTTTTTTTTGGTTCATTTAATTTTGACATTTTGGGGTTTTGTCTTTTTGTTGTTGTTACTCAACATGGCAAGAACTTGTAAATTGTTGGAGTAGGTTAGTTTTCTAACTTTAGTTGTGCTAACATCATACCATTTTGCCCACTTTTTAAGTCAGCGTTTATACAACAATCCGATTTTCTCCCATAAGATTTTTTAATCTCAATTTGACGGCTGACACGTTTTACATTTTGTAAACCTTACAAATCACTCGGCAAGATGTACCATTTATATTATCCCTGATATAGATATTTACATTTTTCTCTCAAAACTGAACAAATCGAAGCTAAGATATTTGTGCCAGTTATTTTTCTAAAACTTGATGTTCATACTAACCTCGTTCTGAAATTTGACCAAATTTATACTCTTGCAATGACGTGAACCTAAGGGACCCTGTAATATTTCCCCCAGTTCTTCAAGATTCGCCCCGTATTGGTTCATTCTTTTCTGGGTATAGAGAGTTGACACTCAATGTAATTATAAATCTGATGTTACAAACTGTATCCGATCATGAAATGGGCAGCGATAGTAAGAGAAACAATTTATCTTGGATCGTGAGACATATATTTCCCCAAAAACGCTTGATATTTTGGTAGAATGATTTGAAGTGTTTCGATGCGATACTATTAATATTATACCACCATTCTTTCTTCTTGGTATGTATAAACGGTACCAAAGGATTCACATCGTGCCTTTTCTAGTGCCGGGAACTGAAACTGACGATAAAAACTGAAAACCAACGAAACAGATTCCTCAACATCAATAGTGCTGACAACTTCATTAATAAACATACGAACTCTCAGTTTTAAAATAAATATAAGTTTTGGAAATAAATCAAAGCGAAGAATACGAAATTTGAAGACAAAAAAGGGCTTATCCACGAGGGAGCAGTCAAACATATACCCAAAATTTCTTATTTTGTAGTGGACTCTTATATATATATCTATATGATGGGTTATTAAGCCTGCTGATAAGGGTTCATCCGTGTTGTGATGGATAAAACATTACATAAAAGAATGTGATAGCCAAGTGTCTGATTCTACTTTTATCAGAAACTGAATGTAATCCAACGCAGAAATTGTTGACAACATCACCGCGTTTGTGGGATGAGGTGTTAAGGAAGGTAACATTGATAAAGAAGTCCGCCAATTTTCTTTTACCTTCTAATCCCAGAGCAGGTCGCTTTTATACGCCTCCCAAACACTCATAAAACAAGGGTTCCTGGTCGCCCGGTCATATCATGGAATATAACATCCTAAAGAAAAGAAAACTGTCTATCTTCTTGGACCATCACTTACAACCGACATGCTCCGCGATTACCGTAGTACCTCAGGATACTAGGACTTCATTAAAAACTAAATGATCTTCAAGACATTCCCCCCAACAGCTCTGTGACCTGGATGTGAAAGCTTTATACACTTCTATTCCACACGAGGAGGGAGGAGGGAATCAAGCGTGTGAGAGGCTTTGGAAACCACGAGCAAAAAAGTCTCCTCCTACTAGGACTCTTATCCAAATGCTTGAACTGACTTTGTGAAATCAATATCTTCACGTCAAACAATGACTACTTACCAGGTGTCAGGGACTGCTATCGCGGCGAAGTTGCTCCCCATACGACGATAATTTTTATTGGAGATGGTTGGAGAAATAAACTCTGAAAGTCCCTCGTTTAAGCTTTCGTGTGGTATAGATATACTAGATGACATTTTTATGATCTGAGACAGGCCAAAAAGACTGGAATGGTTTCATTGAGCATGCTAACAATCTTCACGACTCAATCAAATTTACTAGTGAAGCCTCTTCTACAGAGGGTGAATTTCTTGGATGTTAAGGTGGTAAATTACACTGACACTGTTCCATTGTAACGATCTATACACAAAACATACAGATCCCATATGTTTTTACCCCCACTAGTTGCCCCCCCAGCCACCATTGTTCAGAATATCCCTTACAGCAAGCCCTACGCCTTCGTAGAATTTGTTTGATGCTTTCTAATTTTCAAGCAGGATTGTCAGAATCTTGCCCCATGCCCAAAACAATTAGGTTCGTAGAGGATACAAAATCCGCTGATGTCCAAAAAAACATTCTCCAAGGCTGGTTGAGGTTTTCAAGTCAGCGCTCTCTCATATCCAGTAAAAAGATACTACAGCGGTTCCTCTATTGAATAGTTACCATCCGGATTTGCCTCCTCTTCAACCATATAATAGGAACCCTGGCCAATTATTAGAGTCTCACAGTAGACTCAAAAAATTTTTTCCTGAGCCTCCTGTCGGTCTTACAAGCGTCCCATAATTTTAAGGATAGTCTTGGTGAGTGCGGAGGTCAAACAAGTCCAAAGTAGACCAGAATCAAACATCTAGGGTGAATGGGGCTGTAAACCTTGTAACAATAAGAAGTAAAACATTGCTCACATCCAATCTACTGACATCTTTGCCAGTCACATCACGAGAAGGAATTATTCTATCCGTAAGGCCACTTCAATGTACTTCTACCCAATGTCGTTTATTCATTGATGTGCCGAAGATGCGGTTATCCAAGTATTATGGTCGTGAGCTGGCACACACACGATGGTCAGACGAGAGAATGCGAAATCATTCGGAGTACTATCAAAAACTTCCGCAGTCATTCCGACAAACAGTTGCCGTTCATTTTTCTTTTGCTCCTCAACACTCAGTTCTAGATCTGAAACTAACTGTCTTGAATGTTTGGAAGTCAATCTAAATTTCGGCGCCTACACAGAGAACGTTTTTTTGGATTAATACACTACAGTCAAACCGCCCTCATGCTTCAATTATTTGCCCAAAAATTGACTTTTGCCGTTCCCTTTTCGTTTAATGTTTGACACCATAATTCATTTCGTTTTTTTTTGGGCATAGAGATTTCTCGTTCGGGGTCTGTTAGTGCATTTGATACAAAAGGAGAAACCTTAGTGTATAGTTCGAAGCTCTGGCGGGTTGTTTACGCTTCCTTTTCAAAGTTATATTATATATATATATACGATATATATATATAGATATATGATAGTATATTATAATATAGGATTAACCACTAGTGGTTCTACAGGTCAACGAGACCTCTCATAGTTTCTAACGTACAGTTCGTCTATCCCGTGGCATGCAAGAATTCGATTCCGTACGACACAGCTACTTCGACTTCCCGATGTGCAGTGAATGACGGACGACTTCAACACAAAGGTCACACAGAGATGACACGTTTTTTCATTAAAAGAGGTTATCCGACGAATTATATCCTCAGCTCTCCGTCGTTGCAAGTCCATCAGCAGGGAGGAGAGTCTGCAGCCTTCAACAACCCCAAGAGCGTACTCCGTGGTGATTACAGACCATCCGCCATCAAACCAGTTTGTGATATCATAACGCACAACTTCAAGATAGTGAGTGAACTTGATACTACCAAGAACATCTTCAAAGATAGCCCCCATGCGTAGGCCTTACGCACCGTGACACCAGTTATGCGAGAACTTGGTGCATGCCTCCACTTTACCTAAGGAAAACCGCTGCTTTCCCTGGCACCACATCTTGTAGGCGCAGACGTTGCAACACATGTGCGCATGTTATCGCCCAAGGAATTTGCAGGGCCTTCTGGAATCTACAGTTATACAAAGCAATTTTACTTGTTACTTAACCCACGTATCTATGTATTGGATTGCAGCAAAGCGTCACATCAAGGTCCTCTACATTGAGAAAGACTGAAGGAGACTGGCAGTAGGTTCACCGAACATCGTAGGGATGTTTCTCTCCGAAACAATTCCAAGCCTGTCGGGGAACATTTTGCCCGTCTCAATATCACCGTTAATGCTATAAAGCAAGTGACATAAACGCGCAGAGAAGACGGGAGGGCAGCAATCATCTTCAAGGTGAACACCCCTCAAACACATGGAATTTTTGTTTTTGGAAAATATCAAATGATGCCTTTTTTAAATAGTAGTTTTAATTTAGTCGTTTAAATGGCGGGATCAGCGTCAGCGCCGCGCATTATGCGCATCAAATTATGGCACGCGCTTTCGCGCCTCTCGCGGTTTTTCGCTTCCACGCTCCTTTGTTTTTGTTTTGGCGTGCGTGATCGCGCATCCGCCTTAGCTCTTTAAACTTGACAAAGGCCCATGGCCGAAACAATGTTGTGCTTGTAGATGAAGCTTGTAACGGTTGTCCTCCATATTTTCTTCTGGAAGAGAGGTACGGACAATTATCGTACAACAACCGACGCACAGCCAGCCACCTTTAAAACGATAAGCTTCTATTATAATATAGATAGATATATATATTTTTATAGATATAGTATAGAGATGATATATATATATATATATATATATATATATATATAGATATATTGCAGTTTAGTTTGCACGGCGTAGCCGTCGTTCAAACCACATAAACAGTTTTATCGAAGGTTGGACATTCGTGTCTCTTGCAACATGATGCTGGCTTGCGGTTGGTCACAGTTGCGGCTCCCGCCGTTTCGGGTTTCGTGGTCTTGCCAGTGTCATCTGCGCAGGCTTGTCGTTCTCCCGTCATTCAGTCTCTTGTTTTTCATCCGAGTCGGTCGTGTTAAACGTGTGTACCGAAAATAAATTCAATTCTTAGTTATCTCGATTTATGCGTGAGTGATAGCTTGCGTAGCTGCGTCGTCTTATACCCCTGTATAACAGTGGATTTGATTGTCATTCGCCGCTTATCTTTGGTTTTATTATCGTCATTTCAAGCGGATCGGTTTTACGAGTGAGTTGCCGTGGTGCGACCGTGATTGTGGAGACTTTCTTTAGCACAGTATTGTTGACGGAATAATGGGAAAGTTGCAAGAATGGATTGAAATCAACGGAGTTA
>JAMKCH010004839.1:0-34245 GCA_023653785.1 Ophioderma brevispina | reverse complement strand
AACCAGATGGATGGGATGGTCGGATGGAAAAATAGGAACTCCACAGTCCAAACACGCACAGACACACACGAAACCCGACCGACAAGCCTAACCAGTGATGATACAATGGCAATCTTGAAAAAAAATGTAAGGGCATGAAGAGGCTGAATCACACCAATAACTCAGTCTTCTCATTAGGCCCTTTGGACTTTTTTAGGTTTCTGGACAACATTGACCTGCTGATTCCAAATCTCGATGTTGTAACTTTGTAATCCTTAAGCATTTTGAGGGGTAAAATTAACATGGAGAAAATTGTAACTGACCCTATTTTGCTCGCAAAATGCTTTGACTAAGTCCTAGGAGAACTAAAACAAATTTTTACACAACCCAACACCCTCAAGATACCGTATCGTAGTGTACATAAAAACTTTTCCCCATGATTTTTGGCCTCTATTGTAAATACACTGTAAAATTTTATCACCAAATATGTTAAAATTGGTCTTATTACATGAACATCATGGATCCATACTCTTGTATTAATCACAAAGGTGACGGATCGGTGCATGTAAGTGAATCAACGTCTAAGGTGTATTTTCCTGTGGTTTAACATTATGCATTTAGGTTAACTCACTAAAACCACTACGGAATGTCTTTAGCCTTTTATTACGGCTCATGTATGTTTATAGAGTATGATATTTTTGTGTTAAAATATAATCTGTATATTTAAGGTTCAATACTACATTTGAGGCAAATTTTAAAAAAATAATATTTTGATGAAAATGTGCCTGTTGCCTCTTATCTTTACTCTCAGTTTGCACCCGTAGAAAGTGTGATCACTTGATGTTCCCAAGTTTTCGTTTTGTCCAACTTTTACACTATAAACATACATGTTGGTTGTTGTCGTTTCTTTGAATCCTGCAGTTTGTTTTTATCGCCCCATATATAAACGTCGACCATGATATAAAATCGTTTCCTGATCACCTGGCATTTCTCGCAAAACGCATAAGTGGTTACTGAAATACACTTACATTTGGCTACTGGTCGGCGCGCCGACTGAAATGACGGCACTGTGTACCCGTAAAAAACCTCCTCAGGCTGACGAGTTTATGCTGTCAAATAAGGAGACCCCACTCGTAACATTCAAGTTAAATCATTACCATCTCCCCGGGTAACCATCCGGTGTAAAGTGGCCTTTTCGTACATTGCATGCAGACACTTCAATATGTCGATCACAGTTATTAACTACCTTCGAAATTTTTGAATGATATGACTATTTCTGTCATTTTTGTAGCATACGATTGCTGGTGGATCTATGTGTTATTCGTATAAAGCTAGACCTACATATGAGCTGAGAGAGGCAACATGGACATTAGTTCTTTCTCTCAACTGAAATGTTAACCGACAGTCCAGTGGATTAATGCATCTTGCGTGGAAGCGGGCACGCTGCCTTCAGTCGTTATTGTTTATCTTTTTCTATAGTGACCTCAGCGATGACATGCCTTGGTCCCATTGTAACCCTTCTCGTGCATCGGCGCACTCTTAGTGCACAAACGACTTCGTGTTCTCAGCATGTGTTTCATTGTACCTGGAGTTGCATACTTGTGCTCTCGGCCATCATCATCCTTTCTCCATTGTCGGAGTTCTTCAAGGTAATTTCTTTCAACGGTTCCAGGTTTGTGAAAAGCAATCTGTGCCTTGTGCATTATCAGTTGTTCGTGTTCCATATGACATCGCAGTATATCATTAACGGTATAGTGCAAGATGTCATCGTTTCTACCATAGGGTCTACATCTAAAATCAGTTCCGTTTATAGTTGCGTCACTTTGGACACTTTGCTTTCATTTTTGGATCTCCCTACTATATCGGGTGGGGAAGACAATGCGTTTGACACAAAGCTTAGCTAGTACTACTGGACTACTGCGCCTACGATTACACAGCTAATCATGGCTATACTTTGTCCTGATTTCTTTCTTTGGGATTTTGTACTCCCATGTTCCTCGTGAGTTTCCTGCTACTCCGGCAATGTTTCTTTTTTGCAAAGACAAGTAAAACAGCGTTTTGATATCTTTCCAAGTCAGCCAACGTGCAGAATGCATATATCAAACCACCGACATGCTATTGTTTAAGGTCTATAGGCCCAATGTGTGTGATGTTCATGTTGATGGTGGTCACGTTACGCTACTGTCGTAATCTTTGACTTTTTCGGGTATTTGGCCCAGTGGGTTCTTCGTTCTTCTAGATCTAGCCATTGCTGGGCTCTAACAATAGCTCGATTAACATTGCTTTGTACGCCGCTACCAACAAGAATTTTCGGCGAGGGTTACATGAAATTTATCAAACTTATTGTTGCATATTCCTCTTCCATAAAAAATAAGGATGCGTGCCCTATTACAATTAGAACTCCTGTCCATTGAAAAAACACCAAACATCTTGAAGCTCTTTCATTTATTCGAAATCATTGACATCAACATTCTTCATTCTTTAGGAATCTTCGTATAGGAAATTTACAAAATTTCATTACTGAAGGCCGAAAACAAAAGAGATACTTGATAGTAGCGAATTTACCTACAAAACTAGTTCTTGATTAACAGATGAAGGAGCCCTTAAAGGTGATACTTCATCCAAAACTATTACAGGTGACATTTTTGATTAAGTTCAGCACGCACACCAGCACCACGATAAATATGAAAAGGTCCAAGCTGATCGCTAGGAAAACCGCCCAATATTTACGGCGCCGGGGGATTATGAAGAACACACATTTGTTTTAAGAAAACGATCATACCCATTATTTATGGAAACGAAGGGAAACGAATTTTAAATGAATAAACAAAAAAACAAAAAAAACAACCTTCCAGCGCAAATATTATTCGGTTTCTAAGGGTTAATATGCATAAGAAATTCCACTGCAATAAATACAGTCGAGCTAAGCGTTCAGTTCAGTTCATCAGACATACAAATAATATTAATCAATAGTCAAGATAGTTAAATAACGCGACAAGATTCCTGGCATTACATATACAGCCGTTTCATTTAGGCTTCACATAGCGACAAATGCGTATGAAGCTCTCCTGTGTTTTATACTTTGTGTTACAGAACAGTTCAAGGTTTTTTCTCATTATTTATGACTTTCCTCTCGACTTATGAATGGGCAAACCATTCAGAATTTTCTTTGGAAGTACCTCCTTTTGTATTTATATCATGATGTGAGAAGAACCTGCTCAAATGAGCTTAGCATGGAAAGTACCAAATTACAAGTAATATCCTCCGCCCGGGAATCAATCAGGGACCTCAGCGGTGGAAATTGAGGAAAGAACGGCTAAACTACACTACCAAAGAGGTTCTATATGGATAGAGAGGCAAAAGTTACGTAATCTTTAGAAACACAGTCTCGCATGTTTTGCCGACCACAATAGGACAAAAAATAGAGCTACCAACATTTACAATCAGCAATGGCTGCTCAGCTTCTTCCACAATACTGTGGGGGACGCTTTGCATATACACTTAATCGGTAGTGATACAATTAATGTATGTGTTAGAGGTGGCCAGGTATAATAATAGTGTACCTGGATCATGTGCTCAGATACTCTTTTTTCTATAATGACAAGCGCCGCTTAGGTGAAAGATGTTTCATTGAGCGGGTTATTTAATCAAGACGACTGATGAGTCATTTCATTCGTTTGTTTTTTTTTTGTGCCCTTGGGTAGGGACAAAATTTAACCAACCAAATAGCACCCAACATCCAAAAACTGATATTTGGGCGGATGTTGATATCCGAAATTGACATTATGTGAGTATACAAGCCACCCAAACTAATAATATTCCGTGCAATATTCAAAAAGTCAGCGCCCAGCACGGAAGACTGGTTTTGAATGCGTTTCACCCCTTGTACACTACCACCCAAATCGATAAAGAAGGCGAGGCACAGGCGATGGGAATTTAAGTCTGTCAATATGTTTTTATATATGGTGTGCTCTCGGCCCACTCAATTGATGGCACCTAAATACTGCGTGACCTTATATGAAAGACAGCGGTTTGGGCGCTACCAAACAATTCAATATTATTGTAACTCCAAAATTATTGTGTAAATTGTCCTTGGTTTTTCCCCCCCCCCCAAAATAAAATTTCTTTAAAAAAATAGTTAATTTAATTATGAAATTATTATTTTCCCCCCGGAAAATGGTTTTTTTATGGAACAAGTGTATAGGGTGTTCACACATGGGGGTCAACACTATTTAAAGATCATATTGGGATGTGGTTTGCCGTGTTTGGGAAGAGCGAGCCACAACTGACGCCGTGTTTCACAATATGAATTCAGGTACTAGTGGGATAGCGTACCCCGGGGGGGGTTTTGGGGTTTGGGGGCGGGGGCCCCGCCCCCCCACTGCGCGTTTAAAAAATTGAAGAGAAAAAACCTCAGAAAAACGAAATTAATTAATTAAAATGGTTTAAGTATCAATTAGTTTGTTTTCTATACTTACGTCACTCGAAAACACACGCACGGGGAACGGACACTGGAATGAGATTTCAGATACAATTGTGAGAGCTCTGTTTTGCAAAACAATGTTAGTTATTACATGTGTTATAGCTAGTTTTGCCACTATACGAGGCAGGCTATGCCTGCAGTAGACGTATCTTAATATATCCACTAAACCCTAAATACCAGTGCTTTGTTCAAAATCACGGAGCGGAACCTGCCTTGTGGTTAAGGGAAATTGCTCCTAGCTTCTAACAAGCAAATCCCCTTTGCAGCGATCGTCATGTGGTAGGTTCAAAATCAAAGGTCCGTGACATGGGGAGCAAAGGTTCGTTTGACGATGGATTTTGTTACTTTGGGGTATTTTAAAACAAAATGAGCTGCTATGACCTTCCAAAAGTGTGGGCAATCTCCAGGAGAGTGGAAAATCACAAAATGCTTGACGACGGCGCATCTTGAGAATTAGACAATTTTGTATCTCTTGAAACAAAGTCAACTTACAAACATGAATAAGTTCTTTTGATAATTGATGATCTTAAGTCCATTCCCTTTGCTTCGCGCTATGTAGAAACCACAAATAGGCCACAGCTAACTACCAAATGGAATAGGTGTCTTCTCACTCGGGCGTCGTGAAGGGAGATACGGTAGACTAAAACGAGGTAAGCTATTTTTTTCGTTTCTCTTGAATAAAAATATAAAAAAATGCCTGATTTTACGGGCATTTAGTATTTCCACGAACAACGAATTATCTTAGAGGGCAGTAATGGTGGCTACGGTAATGTACTGTATAGTAGTAGAGGCCATATGCGATTCAACCTTGAAAAAATTCTAATAAAAGGACTTTTTGTATATTCTTGTAGGGCTATATGTGAATTATTATGAAAAAATTTGTCCGGCCTTCGGGCAGCTGCGTTGGTCAGATATTCAAGGTCAAAGGTCAATGACCTTTATAAGGCATATCATGGATCATAACTCCTCAACCATTTGTTCTAAAAGCACAAATGAGGTGTCTATACCAAGGTTTTGGGGTCAACAAACACAATTAGCATATAGGAAAAACGATCAAATGCACCCTTCCTTGATTTTCAAAATAGTATGCACTATCTGCATGAAACTGTACTTTAAACTTCGTCCCCCTGAACCATTTTAAATGTGTTGGTTAAAGGTGCGTGTTCCGATCGTCTTTGGGACCCCCCTGATTTTCCCGGAAGTAGTATCGATTTTGATATCAGATGAAAGGCCGTATTTTTCTCATTATCGTCCTGAATTTTCAGCCCTCAAATCCATTTCATTCTCAAGATATAACCGAAAAACTGCCGTTTTAGTGGTTAACCATCAAAATTAGCACAGTATTGAATAGGGCTTTGCAATATGCATTATTGCTTCTACCGTCAAAACCGCAAGCTTGTTTCCCACGGTACTTGGCAGGGCGTACGTGCAAGTGCCAGGCTCTCATATCAAGCATAGAATACAATAGGATAAATCGGAACAAGCACCTTTAAGACCTTCTTGGATTTCTTAGTTACAAAGCCTCTGACCCTTAAAGGCACCCTTTTGATTTTGATACAGGTGGATTGGTATAAGTCTCCTCTTTCCATTGATATCAAAAACGTTCCAATAGACCTCCATTTCACGTCATAGTAATGTTTTAATGAAGTAATAATCATGGGAAACTTGATTTCTCCGATTGTTGCTAAAAATAAGCCAATTTCTATTTTGAGTTAAAAATACAGGAATGTGTGATTTTGCTAGGTTTTTGGGGTGATTATGAAAGCAAATCAAGTTTTGTAACATACACAGGAGGTATTAAGCGCATAAAATATATATATATATTTTTAATAGAAGTGACAAAGAAAAATATTATAAGGTGGCAACCATCCCCTTCCTCCAAAACTGAGTCTTGTCTTCCACTACCAAAGGTAAGGTGGCGTGACAGATTATTTTGCGCTAATGGTCCCTATATTAGAAGCAGCCATTAGGTTTGAAATTTATGTGTTTAGCTGGCCGGATTAAAAAATTGTTGGCAGTGGTAACACCCACCTTTCTCCCCCAGAAGACGAAGGTTAACTCAACCTTCAAGGTGTACTTGCCACTCATATGTGACAGGAGTTCCATCAGCTACCTGACACGATCAAACACCTTGACCATGGATTCGTTTAAAACCTCGACTACTGATGCGTTTAAGTTGGGGGGCTCACCTATCTCTTTCGGGGCAGGCCGCTGACCAGCCTCCGTGGCTCAACACCACTAACGTCTTCGATTTGTTCGCCGTCTTTCTGTCATGGGCGGCACTGACTCCCGTGGTCAGGGGGAAGGTAGTTGTTGTCCGCTGCGACAATATGAAGATGGTGACCATTTAAACAAGGAAGGGGTGTAGGCCTAATCAGTCATAGCCTATGCAGGGCGATTCTTCGGCTATTCGGGGGTTCTGAGATTGGGACAATCGGGCTGATCGCCTCCCGTGTTTTGGGAGTGGACAATGGTTGCGGACAGTCTCCCGGGAGGGTCCCTATCCCAGATACAGCCAGAAGTCAGAGGCCGTACGGTTGAGTGTGGCAGCTCTCTTTGCAGTTTGCGCGGGCACAATCTTCTAGATGTGGACCGTCCACACGTGATCCTTGTCGGCCCAGTCATAAATCGTCAGATTGTGGCAGATTAGGGGCCTATTCTTGGAACCTGGATCCCCGGGCAGTCAAACGTGACGCCATGGCAGCGGACCGTTCAGAATTGATAGCCTATGCTTGATCATAGCAGCTTCTCCAGGTTGCCATGATCCCAAAAGTCATCGAGTGGCTCTGTCTCGAAACTGCCTGGTCCTGGCTGGTAGCCCATTATGGTCCACGCAGCTGTGGTTTCCCAGGCCGTTAGATCTTCTTGTAATGGAACAGATCCATCTTCCAAAAGGAGGGGACCTGGTAAGACGTCTTCCAGCCAACGCGTTCGTCCAAGAGTGCACCACCCATTCTCCGAAACCTGTCCTGTTGCATTTCTGCAGAGTGTACACTGAGGTGGGACTTTCTGAACCGGCGCCTTGCTCACTGTTCAGGCAAATTCACTATCACTAAAGCATTATAGGATTACCATGCAAGGTTTGCCGATAGAGAGTTCGATCATGCAATTTCTTAGAACCTGTAGACGCATGGTGCCCAATTTTCCCTCAGAAGTCTTTTCGTTAGAGTGGCGTCCGAGGTTCTTTTTTACGCTAACAGCCATCAGCAGATCCGGAAAGGGGCTCGGGTGATGGCATGACAGTTCTTTTCAGTCCCCTCTTGTTTTCCAATCTGGTGAGGTATGTTTACGGGACGTCCCCTGTTGGTAGCCTTGTTCCGGAGTGGGATTTGCCATTGGTCTGCAATTCTTGGTGTCGGACAGTTTAAACCCAACCAACGCTGAGTCTTCTTGAACTTCCTAGGCTGTGGCTTGTTGCCATAGCGTTTTCGGATATACATGCCTTTCTTTTACCCAGAAACCGATGTTTCTTTCTGCCACTCCTTCACCATAGTTCGACGGGATTGCAAACGTTTCAGAGAAGCCGGCAGCAAGGGACACATTGAGCCACCTTGATTTCCTCAGTCATCTGTAACGCATACAAAAACACCATGATTGGTTGAATGTGCTTCTTGGTTAGCATATGGATGTTCGAGCTCACGCTTCCTGAGCATTCTATAAAGAGGCCGTCATCCCACACATTTGGACAAAGTCGGGTGGAGTTCTACTTCCACCTTCCAACAAGTCTATTGATGAATGTGTTAGTCAAGCGCGATGGGTGTCGCTGTCCAATCCCTCTTGGCTGATCGACATAGCATCTGATCAAGGAGCATTAGGGACGATGGGTGGGGCGTTAACGGGTTGCGTTGGCGTTGGGTACCTTCTGCAACCTTCTTCCGCCAACGATTAAGCCATGCAGTGGAGTTCTGTGCAAAAGTAAGGCTGTGGAGGAAGCTAGCACTAGTACAGTGTAGTTCCCTCTCAGGGTGAGAGCAGGCGATAAACTTGAAGTATGATACTTACCTCCACGAAGCAATTTGTTATTTCCACCTGCAAGAATGTCGTTGGAAGGTTTTTTTTTTGTTGTTTTTTTTTAAGAGAAAACATTTTGCGAAGGGCGAATCACAGCGCCTCTTGATGTGTGCCGTCCGTGATATTTGGTGCGTGCCATGTCCCTACTATTTCGTGGTTGGCTATTTGGCAGTGGTAATGGGTTTTTTAATAGTAACCCAAATGAAATCTTTATGGAAAGAAGGTCTGTCACTATACCACACTATTAAATTCAAACAGGGACCCATCAGTTCCAGGATCTGTCAAAGAACAGTATTCACTGATTTGACAATTATTGTAGCTGCTTTCATTATTATTAAGGTCAATATGTTGTTTAATATTTGTACAGGACGGACGAATTGACTAATTTTCGTTGAGAAAAACTTGTAAAAAATAGGATTAAAAGTGCTTTCTATGCTGAAAGCAAATGATGACTGCATTTGTTAAGCCTAAAATCAGTAATTGTTTTCTTGACCCCAAAAACATGGGTATAAACATCACCCTGTGGATTCTGGCCAATTGGATGAGCAGTTATGACCCAATCACATGCCTTATAAAGGTCATTGACCTTTGACCTTGAATATCGACCCAACGCCGTAACTTGAAGGCGGGCAAATTTTTAACATCGGTATTTTTGGCGGTTCAGTAGAATATGGTAAATATTTTGGTTTATTTGATACTTGTACAGACTGGCGAATTGGCTAATTTATGTTGAGAAAAACGTGGAAAAATTTTTTGATTTTAAAAGTTCTTTATATTGTTGAAAGATAAATGATTGGACTTCCATTCGTAAGCCTCAAGACTGTTGTTTTGTGTTTATTGACCCCCAAAACATGGGTTATAGACACATCTTTTTGCTTCTAGGCCAAATTGGAATGAAGCAGTTATAACCCATCATAGGCCGTATAAAGGTCGTTGACCTTTGACCGTGAATATCTGACCAACGCAGCAATTAGAAGGCGGGACAAATTTTTTTGTTGATTATTCATATATATGCCTACCAGAATATACAAAGAGTTCTTTTGTGTCATATTACGCCTCTACTATAGAGAGATATGTCAATGACTGTATATTATTTGACAACTTGACAATTACCAGGGTTTTTTTTGCATAAGACTAGATACACAACAAATTTAAAATGTTTTAATTTATTATTTATTTTTATTTATTTATTTATTTATTATTTATTTATTTATTATTTATTGGATTTATTATTTATTTATTTATCACTGTAGCATTCCTGTGTTTATTCCTTTTAATTGGTACATTTAATTTTCTTTTCTGGACATTGCATTGTGATATTATTGAGGTAATTTAATTTCAAACTGACGTTTGTGAACAATCATGACATCTGATATTAAAACAATAAATTACAAAATAAGCTTTTCAATAATATAACACTTCCACATCCACACACTGTAATGGGAAAAGGAGGTTATTATTTGCGTAATTACGAAATATAATAAGTAAAGGGGAAAATACGGCAAATTTCATCTCACAAGCTATTGTATCCTTAACAATGCCAATACCTCTAATATCTTCACATTTTACACGTTCATCTGTTTGTTCAATATAATTATGCTAAAAAATATGCCAGCTTGAACTGAACCCACCTATACTTTTGAATCATCCATAAACGAACGTCAGTGCAGGTTCCTAAAAATGTAACATTGTGTCAACAAAATTCAAACTGATTAAACAGCATTTTGTGAAATATTCTGATATGTTTGTTCAATGTTTGATCTCTGTTGGTAAAAAGGATTAAATTAAGAACTATTAATTTCTACTTTAATGTTCTGGCATTATACTGCAGTGGGTCTATGGGGGAAATGTTAACGGTCGTAACATGTTGACACACTGTTAAAATCGTTATGAACTGCGGCTATATATATGAAGTATGCAGTGTACCTTGCGGAATTGCCCTGAGTAGACACTGCGCCATGTAGTACATAGCTGAAATGGGGGCACTAGCTAGTATGTACTTGACAATAACAATGCTACAACCGCGACAAACAATGCTACAACCGTTCTGTGAAAATAAAACGGAGATTAGAGAGACACTGGCACATTGAAAAAATAGTGGCGCCCTCAGATTTTCAAAATCGATATTTTGAATGGTTGTAAAGCTTTATATACAAAAGCCCTCACCCGAATGATTAAGACCAACTCAGCTCCCTTATGGGTAAACAGAACGATTTGTAATTTAACGTCGCAGACGACATTAATTACAGCAGACGACGAACATGGCGTTTAAAACAAGAACAGGCAAGCCGTTTGCATGTTTCCCACGCTATGCACACTGTTTGACGTCTATAAGCTTGTGGTTATATCAGTGAGTACGAGTCAGAAATATCAGGAATATACAACATTGTTGATTAACGTTATGGAAAACTTTAAAAGTTGGCATACAAATATTCTGGATGTCTTTATCCTCATATCAATGTCCGTATATGTTTTGGGGTATGAGTATTTCTGTGTAAAATATATCTCTGTTCTTCCAAGGCCTAGACTATCATTTGAGAGCAAAGGAAGGAATTTCATATTGTGAAAAATGTGCCAGCTGCCGCTTAAATTTCTTACGCAAATAGGAACACTCGGTGATGTTTTCCAATTTTGATGGGACAGGTAAATTTCAGTTACAAACAGAACTTCAACATGAGATATTCAGCACTATTTTATCAAGAAAATGACATTTAGAGCACAAACAAATTTATAAAATAAAGGTGGTAGTAACCACACAAATAAATTTTTCACTTTTTATTCTCCTTACCTTTTACCGGAAATTATATGAAAAGTATACAAATTCAGTATTGCACATTCTTCACAATTAGACAATGAATTTTGCAGCCTGATAAGTACCGTTACTTATGGAAAACACCCACTTACCATTCAATTTCACTACGAGACGAAGATAGAGCACGTTGAGGTTGAAAAGTGCAATCTAAAAGAAAATATAAGACACGATGAAAATTTAAAAAAAAATTGTCAGAAATAACAACGATTGAAAAACAGCCTTATTGATCAAATACTGAGATGAGTAAGTGAAACTCAGCGTAACGGTGCTATCCAGAGGTCTATACTTTTAAATTTATCCACGACTCTCCTGTAATGGGATTCAGCACTCTCTATTCCAAATATTTGCTCTATACATTAATTAAAATATATATTTCAATTAAAAGTTAAAGTTCAATAATTTAATTAACGTCCAAATTTATTAAGATAAGCGAAAAATGGTGTTAAATAACAATATATGCCACTAGTGAAAACGACAAAAGGGCAATTTCAACTTGTAAATAACCAATACGACGTGCAAATACGTCGTTAGGTGACGCGTTTGCGCAAATACGTCACTATGTGACAACGACAAAATAGCAACGTATATAGCCTGTCTCACCCAAAATGACAATCTGTTGAAAAATGGGTAATTGAAATTTAACGATAATCACCTATTACTTGCATAATATTAAAGAACAAAGACGGGTTTTTCCCATAGTGATTGTTTCATCTGATTTAATTTTGTCAGTTTAGAGATATAATCAATTTAGTGCGATACAACAAAATCGATTTTGTGCACTTTTTATGTATGGGAGAGTTGTTTCGGTACTCTGCCATTCTGTCTGAGCTCACACAAGATTGCAACTTGGCCGTGAAAAGAAAAAAACACAGATTAAAGTACACAAAGGAAAGTTCTATTTCTCGACACAAGTTTAATAGTCAACATAATACATGTGCTCATAAAGTTGGATTTTATTTTAGACCCAATTCTTAAACCTATTGGCTATTGAAACCTCAGGAATCATTAGAGTAGGTGAATGTTACATAATAGGACCCGCTACCCATGTGAAGTGAATCCATGAAATTTTGAATTACCTAACAATGCCTTCGTTGGGAGCTATAAAATGTCAGACGCCTGTTGTTTGTTCCTTTCCATGCTCCAAGCCGGTGGCAAGGAGGCCATTTTTCAGAGTGGTTGGAGCTTAAGAACAAAAAACTGACACAGAGGTTCCCTCGCTATGCCTCGTCCAACGTCATTGTCAAACGCTGAAGGGTACTTGCACTCCGAGGGAACGGTACAAACAAGCCAGAGTCGCTCATTTCCTCGGATATCGCAGAGTACGGTCTGTAAAATCCTAAGACATCATCGCGAGGTGGGTCATTGAGGTCACGAAAATCTTCCAGGACGACGACGATTGACTACCAGACGAAATGATACGCCGACTGCTTAATCTATGCCATAGAGTCCGGAAAATACCAACTAGCCGTCTTCCGTTGGTGGAGAAGCATTGGACTCAACGTTTCCATCCAAACTATAAATCGGAGAATGCTTAACATGGTTATCGAGCAAGACAAATGACAAATGTACAAGCCCAACAGTTCACCACAGAGTTGCTGGAATTCGCTGGGCTAGGGAGCACAGAAATTACAGCGCAGACACGGCGAAATGTTGTGTTGTATCGGAGAGAGCCCTCTACATCTGGACCATAAGATGGAGACAAAGGGTTGGTGGTGAGACCTTGAGATGATCGTTTTCATTCATAAACATCACTGGTGGTGCCAGATGGAAACAGAAAGCAGTCTTGTACCTGGACATTCTGGACAACCACTGTCTGCCACATGAAAGAATGGTTTGCGGCTGCAAGACGACAACGTCAAGCCGCACAGTGCCGCTGTAGTTGAGCAATTTCTTGAGGCAGAGGGGTGAAAGCAGATACCATGACATGCTTGCACCCCTGATTGAATCCTATCGAGCATGGTGGAATGCCTTAGGCCGAGCCATTCAATTACAGAGACAATATTCCTCAAACACTACAGGAGTTAGTCAGCCTCTGACCGATGAGTGGGAGCTCTGCAAGTGAAATCATAAACAACCTTGTGGATATATGCAGCACGTCTTGACGCAACTGATCATGCAGGGATGGCATACTCGATCTTAGTGCTGATTGGACATTTAAAACAGTACTATGGCCAAAAATATATGTAAAAAATGGCTGAGTGAAAACCTTGTA
This sequence comes from Ophioderma brevispina, assembly GCA_023653785.1. Lineage (NCBI taxonomy): Eukaryota > Metazoa > Echinodermata > Ophiuroidea > Amphilepidida > Ophiodermatidae > Ophioderma > Ophioderma brevispina. The sequence goes on along the minus strand of JAMKCH010004839.1, from coordinate 20,748 downwards.
ACAACATCCTTCATCTGGTTCAAAACACCCCTTTCCTTTCAGGCTAAGGACACAGTCCGTAAAGGGTTAATGGGGACTAAATTCATGGTGATATATTGGAAGAGACTGATCGATCAAATGGTGTGGTGAGATACACCCCAGATATCATATTTAAAAAATTAAATACTGTAAAGTGCATTATTTTATCTTCAGTGATTGATCTTGGATTTAAAATATGTGAATGTGTGGGTGTGTGTGTTGGTTTGGTGATCATTTTTGTCGTCGTATAAAAAGACTCAAGGTTTCTCGTCTGGCACCCATGGATTCAGATTCAGTCTGAAAACCGTTGTAAAACATTCTAAATATATAAAAACAAGGTTGATATCAGGTACCAATGAACCTGTACCCTGGACCATGTTTGTTTTTCTATGGAATGGTTCAAGGAAGCCGTTAACACCCATTCATAGTTCCATTCCTTGTATTCAATCCCTCCGCTGCAATTAACATTATTCACACGGATTTTAATAACAGACATACAAAGATAAATGAATGTGTGAAGTGCTAATTTTAATAACTAAAAATAAAATAGGGAAAAACGTTGCAATGAACAGAGGACAAAATACCCTGGATAAAACAATACTAATTTTGTGCAATGTGTTGCTTTTAGTACTATCGGTGATTTACTAAAATTTTTTAAATCATAAAAAAATAGATTTACATGTCTCTAACAAGTATACATGCCCTACAAATGTAAGACCAAGCAACCTAATAAGGACAAAATAGGAAGTTAGCCAAACTGTCCGCAGGCACACCCATACTACAACACATAATTGAGTGGGAATTAATACCATGCACCAATGCTGTTTTCTTCCTCTTGGCGGTTAATTTTTCAGTACAAAAAAATAACATATGAGGATCTACAGCATATCCTTCACTTTTGAACTATTCTGAAAATTTCAAATTATTTTACTCTATAAATTCGCGCGTTTCAAAATATTCCCTCAACTGACAAGCATTTTTCGCCGTTGCCCATTAATATTACCCTCCCAGAAAGCAACCTGCCGTAGGGATGACGTCTGGTACATCGAGCGGTCACGGTTTGGCAGGCGAACTTGACCGACGTTGGGAAAATGGTTGAGTGAATGGTCGTTTTATGGTCGGTCAGCCAACGTCGGGCGAAGTTGGTAAAATGGTGAGTAAAGGGTCGTTTTGTGGTCGGCAGGCTAACGATGGGCCGACTTTGGGAACTGGTGGAGTGATGGTCGTTTTATGGTCGGTAAGCTAACGTCATGCGAGTTGGAAAATGGTGCGGGAAATGGTCGTTTTGTGGTCGGCAGGCACGTTGGGCCGACGTGGGGAAATGGTGGAATGAATGGTTTTATGGTCGGTAAGCCGACGTCGGGGTGAAGTTGGAAAAATGGTGGGGAAATATTCGTTTTATGGTCGGCAGGCCAACGTCGGGGCAATGTTTGTGCGCGGCAGGCTAAACGTTGGCGATTGGGAAAAAGTGGAGTGAATGGTCGTTTTATGGTCGGCAAGCCAACGTCGGGGCGAAAGTTGCAAAATGTGCGGGAAATGGTCGTTTTGTGGTCGGCCAGGCAACGTTGGGACCGACGTGGGAAGTGGAATGAAGGTTTTATGGTCGGTAGCAAACGTCCGGGGCGAGTGGAAAAATGGTGGGGAAATGTCTTTTTATGGTCGGCAGGCCAACTTCGGGGCAATGTTGTCCGAGACTATAATTAGGTAAAACTAATTTCGCCTTTTAACGACTCTTCTTATCCACCCCAGAAAAACCCATTATAGAAATGTTAGCCCACGCACGCGTCGCCAAATTCTCCCAAGTGTTCAATGGTGAAAGGATCTGGTGACCTGATTTTTTTAAAACAGGGGCCATGGAGACAACGAGTGGATGTAACGAAAAGTCAGCTTATTCTTCGTGGTATGTGGTCTGGTTTGTTCTTGTTAGAGTACAAGGTCTTCCATTTTCTTTATTGATGGAAGAACTATAGATTTTAAAACTTCTAGCGTTTCGCAGTTAAATACCATTTTTTGCTGTGAGACTTCCATGTAATACCACTTTAAAACCATCACGCAAAACATATCTGTCATGTTCCTTAATGGAACCTCTCCAAAGGCAAACTGCGGAGTGCGGACTCTAAGCCACCCTCATGAGTCCAAGCAAACCCGACTTTCATTAGTTTGAACAAGCCGTTATCCCAGTCATGGTTAAATTTCTTTAACAAGCAGATAACGTTTAGCCTGTGTGACTCTCCTGATTGTGGTTATGGGACTAATAAGTTTGCCTTTAAGCCCTGAGCAGTGGCGTAACAGCTTTTTTTCAGGGGACAGGCCGGTGGCCGTGGGCACATATATTTTCAGGGGCAAGAATGGAGGGGACGAAGGCAGCCGTAATGGTTCTCTGGTCTCGTAGAGTACTGGCCCAGCTTCTTTGTATGCGAGCTATTCCACCATGCTGGGCGGGGCGACATATTCAGCATCGCTTTAAACCAGGACCAGGGCGGTTGGGTGCGTAAGTGGATGGGCTAGCACCCCATCAAGATCCAGCAAGGCGGCACACAGGAGGTTTTTCCTTGAAGATACCTTGCACATACTGACTCGAGATGCTGTCGTAAGCTGTCCGGTCAAGCTTCATCCCAGATAAGGTGGTGTAGGTTGTATGGGCAGAGGCGCTCCATTGGGTTGATTTGAAGTTGGCGATGAGCCTCTTTGGTGTTACAATGGAAGAGGCAGTAGCGGTGGTCTTGTTTTCACTCAGTTTTAGTCTCCAGGTCTTGAGATAATATACGGCAAGTAGGGCCATATCTGCAGTAAGTGCACTTTCTACTTCAGTCCAGCTTCTGTCCGAGTGAAGGGCAGATCTTCGGCGTAGCCACTTGTCTAGATTTGGGTAAATCGCTGATATACAGGTAACAAACATGGGAGCCAGTACTGATCATTTTAGGACTCCGTTCCTCAACGATGTAGTCGACTGCTCTGCCCATCACCTGTCTTAATAACAAAGCTACGGTTTTTGCAAGCATGTTACAATATGAATTGTACAAGGTGGCGATCCGGGGTGGTCCTGAGAAACTTTGAATGTCAAGCCCTGGTGCACACGGTGTCATATGCTGTTCAGAAAGGTCATCAAGATGCACGCTTGCCTTACGACGCTTTTCAAAGCTCTCCTCAATATCATTGTTGTTGTTACAATCTGATGGACAGTGCTTCGGCCATGGCGAAATCATTTTGTTCGTCAGCAGATGGGGATTTGACGACTGGCTCCGCGCCAGGATCAGTCCTCAAGGAGTTTGAAGGAAACACACAGTAGTAGTGATATTGGCGGTAGTTCTTGGGGTTGTCAACAAACTTGTTTGGTTTGGGGAGTGTGATTATGGTAGCCCTCCTCCTGATTTTGGGTAGGAACTGGTTGGTAAGGCAGCGTGTGTAGAACTCCTGAGCCATTCAAGACATCGTGGGGCGCAGTGCCTCAGGAACTCCGCTGGTATAATGTTATCAGGCCCCTGGACCTTTCCACCTCCTTGTAGTTGGCTATGCAAGGTGAGGCTCATTTAGTGAAAGTGTGTTGAATGAATGACCCGTCCACGCTCGGGGCTCGACGAAGTTTTGGTGATCTCTTTTTTAACAGAGCGAGTGTGATCCTTTATCAATATCCTTGAAACGATTTGCGAGGATTGCTCAGTATTTGAGGTACAGACACAGGACATTTCGATGGTTTGAAAACTCCGTCTGTGAGGCAGTTTATAGTCATCATGACTTCCTGCTATGAAGTGAAATCAATTCCCGGACCGTCTCCTCCCAAGCTCACGACGTTTCCTGTCCAGGAGTTTGTCAGATCTGAAGCCCTTGGAGTCCGCTTCTTCCCCGGGGTTCAGAATTCAAGAATTCATTGTAGAATTCTTTTTATTATCCGGGGTGTTTGTAAATGGGGCCTTCCAAGGACTCGCCGGATACGGAATGAATGACGCCCTCTATAGATTTATACATTGAGAACGGATAGAACTTGAACCGTTTTTGCATAATAAAGCGACATGCTCAAAGTTTACCTTTTGGATTTCAAAAAAATCCGGACTTCTTTACATAATCCAAAAGTCGGTTTTATGTACATTTATATAATAAGCTTCAAGGAAATAAAAATTTCCATATTTGAAAGCCTTTCCACCCCAAGAACCACCAATGGCCGCGTTGCAAGGATGTCCGCTATATATTAATTAGCAACATATATGTGAGTGGCGTTCTGGTTCTTGGGTGGAAAGGGCGCATTTTGCATTTTGTTTCTGGCGGGCCGGAACACTAAAGGAATTGACAAAAACAAAACGAAACTTTTTACATACAAACCATACCATATCGCTGATATGGTAAAAAGCATTGTATCAATCCAAGGGTCCTGGTCAGTGGCTTGGATGAGTAAATGTGAAACAACAGGCTGACCATGCACGTCCTGGGTATCATAAATCATACTAAAATAACAGGGATGTATTTGATCAATACAATGGTAAATGAAAGTACTGAACTGCGGCATGGGAATGTAATTATATTAGCTTAGTGTATTAACTTGATTCATGATATAAATAGCAGGGTCATGGGCCATTGTGTTGTATTCCTGAGTCTGCTTGTTGTGAAGACGATTTTATAATCCAAATATTAGCAGCATAAGCTATAGTATTTGGGTATTGTTATAAAGGCTGCCTCATGTAGCTATTTGTAGCGTATGAAGGACAAAGGTCTATAGGCGTCATTAACAAGCTCCACGACAAAGGGCAGCTTGCACATCTCCTGTTTCTTCATATAAGTAAATCAAATGGTCATTGAAATGGAGGGATGCTCTAAGCTTTGCTTTTTCCAGAGAGGCCTGCCCCTGAAGTTCTCAGAACTTTTCTCATTTTTTCTTGATACAAGTGTATTTTGGGGATAAAAAATACTTGCGTACAGACAAAAGTAGTAGTAGTTGTCAAACACAACTCAAAATTGATGGTGAATATAACTATTATGATTAGAGAGGGCCTCCTTCTCTCCTTACCGGCGATTTTGTCTTATTTAAACATGTAAAGTGGTTATATCTCTTGTAGTAAATCTCGGGGAGGGGATGTGAGGCCGAGAAGAGTGTCATTTTCAATCGTTTTGGTATAACAATGGTCCCTTTTTCTTGAAATTTGGTTAAAAGAAAAGTTGCATTTCTGGTTGCAAGTATATTGTACAGCATGGTCAATGAGGTATGACGAATGCTTACAAACAAAAAACGTGAAAAATAGTGCTGAAGAATGGCTCAAAAATGCATTTTAACAGTTAGTTTTGTCCAAGCTTCTGGGGCTTTGCCCCTAACCTTACCACAGCAGGTTTATATACGGAAAGGATATCAAATCTGTACTTTTGGTATATTTTTTCGGGGTCGTAGTTCAAACACCCGGTGGCACATTCCTATCCAAACCAAAAGTGAGAAAGACCACGGGTTGTAAATAGACCTACCAACACAAGGGCCTACCAGATTTAAACATATAACTTTGTTTATTTTTTTTATTTTTTTTATGTTGTTTTGTTATTTTAAAACTTTTAACTATGGTTATATCCAGTGTTGCTACCAAAATTAAACAAGGGGTTGGGATAGACTAGACTGAGAGTGTATTTGGAGGCGTTACGGGGAGTGCAACTCTGGCGCTGAACGTGTTCGCTGCATTCACGGTAGCTGGTAGAAGATTCCATTCAGGAATAATTATGGTCTTGGATCGAGGGAGAATTTGTAAAAGTCTTTATGAGATCTTGGTTTGTGGTAAGTGTACTGCAGGCCAGGCATTCTGCAGTAGTTGTCGAGAGTGGCTGTATCTAAACTGGTCATTTTGTTGCTATTGTTAACTTAGAGGAAGGTTTTCAAACCAGTGCATTTTAATCAGCTATGACCTATGGATGTGAGACATGGTCAGAGTCAGAGTCACGAAAAATGGAACAACATTCAAATAAAGAACAGCTCAAACAGCATGGGAAAGAAACATGCTCGGAATAACAACATGGGACAGAAAGACTTGAGTGGATCAGAGACCGATTAAGTTGAAGACATATGCAGACCATCATTCAATTCATCCTTCGCGCTGCGGAAGCAGGCGATTAAAAGATTTCTCCATGACATATCTTTGGCATGTGCGGCTATCTGCTCAGCTTGTATCATGCCTTTTCATACCCTAGCCACAAGTTGGATGTAGGCTAAATAGAGGTGCGTGGGCGTCCAAGTCTCCTTTTGCCATGAGGTGGTGTGTAGAGAGCGTATCGCTAGAAAGATTTTGCTGCTGCTGCAGTGTTGGTCAGCTGTGGCTGTGCCCTCGGAAGAGTGGATTACAGAAGCGGACAATATTCATCAGCAAAATCCAAGTCATTCAATACTTTGGTTGGGTATCGTCTGGAGCGGCGAGGGTTTGTTACAATTCCAGAGTCACAATCTGATGTGGCCGTCTTCAGTAGAAAGTCTACTACTATGATGAAAGGAATGGAGCTAAAACTTAACCCTGAAGAAATCCGGTGGTGATTGAAAGGATCCGAAATGTTTCCGTTGCCATTCTGCACTTTTAGAGTGTGATAGCGACTATGGAATTCTACTGTTACCGTATTCCATAATGACGCATCACAGCAAACATAACCTTTATATTGATGGAATCAAAGGCCTTCTTAAAGTCTTTAAAGGTGACTGTAAGGAGGAAGCTGGTAGTCTTGGAAAAACATTCCATGATTCTTCTGAGATATGGATATGCCTGGGCAAAACTTCTCCAAGAACGAAATCCAGCCTGTTGCTCTTAAGAGGGGTCCACATGATCTCTGATTCGGTTTAGAAGGATATTGTTGTAAATTGGCTTGTATGCTAATTGACAGAAGAAGATATTCCTCGATAGTTGGTCACCAGGCAAGGTCTCCCTCTGGGGTCGAGGAACAATGATGGCTAGGTGGTAATTGGCGGAGTGGCAGTGAGATGGTGAATCTTTCACGCTACAAAAGCCATGAACTAGCTTAGCCAATGCATCACCACCATTCTGGAGTGTTTCAGATGTAATTGCATGTCAAGTTCGGCGGCCTTATTGTTCTTCATTGGGCCTATGTTAGTAGCGTATCCTCTAGTGTTGGTGGATTAGTTTTGATGGGCAATATCTGAGAAGCCCGTTGGAGCGCAGTTTCAAATAATAGTGAACCGTGGCTTTTGTTGAGCAAGGGATTGAAAATTCCTTCCATTCTGCAAGAGGTCCTTTACACTGTTGGTGGGGGGTGCCATTATTTTGTTGACATTGACACTGGTTTTCTTGTCTTTGCCGGATAGATTATGGATGATTTCCATGTGGTGGTATATTCTCCCTTTGAGTCAGCCTGTTTGAGATCTTCCATTTGTTTGTAGAAGATGGCTGCCTCATCTGACTGGTAACTCTCATTCAAGAGGAGTTAAGCCTTTCCAAAGTTCTCTGGACTTCTTAGACTTGGAAACCAGGTTCTTCTTTTGGTTTCATCCCTCTCTGACTTGATGGATAGTATTGTCAGTTATTCCAGCTCGGCAAGCCACATGGTCTGCGTTTGCCAACAACTTCTCAGATACCTCTGCGACAGCATGTTAAAAATTGTTGGTACCTCTGGTGATTTGGGGCTGGTTGTTCGTAGCACTGGAGGGCTCAAATCGTTGGACAAATTCCAACTGGAAATAGTCTCTTGTGGATATATCTTGCAGTTTCTTCCAGTCGAACTTTGGTCTTATGAGAAGTTTCCCTCTGGTAGTTCTAAGGCTGCAGAAGAGCAAAATGCTGACGATCCGGTTGTCGGAGTCTAGTTCTACTGGAGTTGTAGGCCTGCCGTTCCTCAAGGTTAGACCACTTGACTGTTTATAAGATGTGGTCCAGTGGTTGCGTTGCCCTTGTGATTGCATCCATGTCACTTGACGCTGCTTAGGTTGTGGAAATTCATCTGTGCTGGACGACGTTTATGTTCTTCACACAAGCTCACCAGTCTCTCACCATTGTTGTTTGTTGTATCATAAGAAAAACAGTGGCGCAACAACTTCGGGATACTGTGTTTATATGACTGTCATTCCAACTCTAGCATTTGAAATCTCCCACAACAGATGATGTTATGTGTTATTGGCCTGTTCTAAATGGTCCTTGAGAGTGTTGTAAAACTCACTCTTGTCATCAAGGTAGCGCAACTCCAGTGGGGCTTAGACAGATGTCACTGTAAGTTTTGGGTTACAATGGAATATGTAGCAGTGATGATCCTGTGGAAATGGACTTCACGCTTTGCAAACTTTGTAGATAGGTCTATGCCATAAGTTTACCGACTCCGCCTTGTCTCTGGTCCGTGGCTGTACTGTAAATTAACACCCAGTTTATATCAGACATAGCTCTTCGGTGGGGTTGGTTGTGATTAGTCGATGTTCTTGGATGCCAACAATATCTATACCTGCATCGGTACAGCCCATGAATAGCTGGTGATCTTTTCCCTGCTGGTACAGGGTAGTACATTGTAGGTGGAGACAATACGGGGTTTGACGGCAGACAGACGACACTTCTCAGGACCATCAGTTCGTGTTGCATCCATCAGAGAAAGAAAATGGAGTTGGGCTGGACACCTACCTGGCAAAGAACATGGTGGGACAGCAGACTACACGCAGCACTGAATGGAGGACAATGGATAGGTTCTACAATAAGGAAGGCAGAAGCTGAGCTGGAGGGAAGGATTCACCCAAGCGCGCTGGGTCCCAGGTGGATAGCTTAGCCCAAGACAGAAGTCTTTGGCACCAGCTTGGGGAGGCCCTCCGCACTGCAGTGGGCTGACTTTGGTTATGATGATGTATGATGAATAAGCCCCTTTTTTTTGTAGATTGTAATGAGTCTAGATTTGTACGATGATCTTCGAGAGTATCCCAATCAAGGCATAACCAGGGTTTTTGGTTTCCCTATTGTAATCATGGTCACACAAGCGTGCGGCTCTTCTTTGCCCCGGTTTTTTCACTCTTTCGATGATTTTTTTTAATAACAAAGAAAGTCTTTAGCCAAGAAAATGGTCTCTGTAGTCATTTTTGTAAAATGTCCTCGGAAGGGAGTGCACCTTTTCTCTAATTATGTATTTTTGGCAGGCAAGTGAAAGTCAATATCTGATCTATAACTACATGATCTCATTAGCATCTTGCTTCCCATAAAAAAAAAAATTATGTGAAATTACCCGGGAAAGAGTAGCGCAATGTAAGTGTCATATGCTCATTCTCATTCTTTGGTTCAGTGCGGCATTCAATCTGTGCGGTAGCCCGCTATCATGTGTAGAGAGAGAGGGTTTTTTTTTTTTTTCAGTGTTAAGACAGTTAGAGTCATTTCGTGAAGAGGCATTATTTCACAACGGACTGACAGAAAATAATTTATTTATAGCGCCGCCGTTAAAGGAACATGGCATGAAAAAAATTGACATAATGAAAAGGACCCTTACTGAAATCACTTTTCCACGGAGTTTGAAACAATTTGGATGTACATTCGGTAAAACAGTAAAAACGGAAAGAGTTCCGGGGGGGGTGGCAGTTGTGGCCAATTCTGGAACAGAAAAGCAAGGTCTGTGGTGTTCCAAAAGCCCTGACAGAAATTACAGTGTATCTAGATGCATGTTTAGCTACACAATTCAAAAGCATTCACACCGGGATTAGCTTGTACTTTAGCTAGGATGTAGTAGATTATGATTGGACAGTGAAAGAGGTCAGCCCGGGATTAGCACATATACAATAGCAATTGTCTATGAGCTGATGACAATCATGGTTTAAAGTTGGTAAATGCTGGAAGTAATGTCAGCAATCCTTAGGCTTGTTCCCGAAATTGCCACAAACTGCCACCCCCCCCCCCTTGGAAACTTCTTCCTGTTATTACTGTTTTTACAGAATGTAAACATCCATATTGTTTTTTCAAAACTCGTGGAAGTGATTTCAGTAAGGTCCTTTTCATGTATGTTATTTTTTTCTGCCCTATATAGTCCCTTAAATTACAATCAGGATCCCGAATTCCGATTCTAATTACAAAATCGCTTCGTGACAAATTCGCACTTGAGCATTACCGTACATTCGCGGGATAGTTTCTAGACAAAAAATATAAAATTCTGGTACTGGGTTAACCAAAAAATTAGTAATCATATGCGGGCCATATATGAATGGTGGAATTTAATCTAAATTTCACGATTTTAGTGAAGGCCTGTAGGGCTGTTTACGCCGCTGACGTCACAGGTCGGCCATTTAGCGGGTCGGGGAAAAGTTAATAAAATCGGTTTGTCTTTTTGCGTTGGGGATAGCCATAGGTCGCCGTGTAAATGGCGTTAAAATGCGCCGTAATTTTACCTGACTGAGCGAAGCAGGAGACTGTAATGTAGACGCTACTTATAACATGCAACATTTTTAGAATGACTATTTCGTTTAATTGCATGCCTAGAAAACAACTCCAAGAAATGGTCAAAAGGGCGCCAAACAGCCAAAATAGCAGGGGACTGTAGTGAAAGAGTGTGCGCTTCAGGATAAAAATTGTGAATTTTTGCACACAAGTACTTTAGGCATTGAAAATCCATAAAATTGATGGAAGCACTTTCCAACCCCCGTAAATGGACCCAGCGTGGGTTTCAGTTATACAGGGGTCAAATTTTTTTAAATGTTCCCATTGTGGAAAGTTACACCATGTTTTGTCTGGTTGCAAGGCTCCAAAAAGGTATAGTTTACGCTATATATGGCTTATAGTTTCGGATTATGGGTAAAAACTTACTTAAAAATAGTGAAAAAGTCAATTGTGGTCTGTTTTGTACATGGGTCAAAGTTAAAAGATGCTTTGATTAGGTATATTGTGGTTGGCAAATTGTTTCCTTACCTTAAAGGATTGAAAAATAAGATTAGTTTGCCTTATCTGTATCTTATTTTCACGTTATCCAACAAAAAGGTCACAGGTCAATTTAAATTCCAATAGCTTCCTAGCTGTTGACTTGATTCGCCATTTGGTAAGAACAAACACTTAAGATAGTCAAACTATTCCTATATTTCATTCTATGAGCTTAACCAACAACTTCAACCACGTTTTACAAAAATTGGGAAAATTTTAATTTTTGACCCCCTGTTACAAACCAAAATTGACTTTTTCACCATTTTTCAGGTTTTACCCAATAATTCCAAAAAATATAAGCCATAGGTAGTATAAATATTACCTTTTGGAATCCTTGTAACCAGGACAAACATCATAGTGTGTTTCAAACAACAATTGAACATTTTAAATTTTTACCCCGGTAACTTGAACTCCAAATGGCTAAAGTACTGTGTGCAAAAATTCACAGTTTATCCAGATTTGCACACTCACATGAGATCTGAACACTACAGTCCCCCACTAAACGGCTCGTAGAAACACACGTTTGTTTATCACCTCCGAATGAAGCAGGGCTGCGATGGTCTACGATTCGGATTTATTAGGAAAGTTACGCGCAGGTTGCTGTTGTCGCGAAGTGATAATGCGGAACGAGCGGCGATTGGGACGATGCATAAGGCTAGCACCGGCAAGTGAACCGGATGAGTAGACAGCCCATAGGAACACGCCGTTTGAAAAGCTCTATGTGTATTTTTTAATTACCTGCTACTTAGTTGGTGGTTGGAGGGAAACATACATATATGGGCCACCACATCCTTCTACTCCAAAGCTTAAATTATTACATCTAGATGTCAATGTTAATGGACAAAACAAAAATAGTTTAGCCCAGATCTAAACAGAGGCATACAGCCAAGCAGCCTGTGTCACACATGGAAACGGGATCAGAACAAGACCCAGAAAAGGCGAGGATGACACTCAAACTGGCAGCACACAAATGTTGAGATTGGGCGCGCATGGAAGCCTAAAAACGGGTTTGCGGGAAAACTTTAGCACAGGATTTTTTAAAGAAAAACACAAACAAAACCGACACACCAAGAAAAAAACATGGACACCCGTGACAATGACAATCTAAACATTACCATCCAAAAAAAACCACTCACACACAAAGTTAAAATTAGAAGAAAGGCATGAGGTTAGGCTAATCCAAAAAATTGCATACAAGGCAAAAAAGAAATCAACCAAGGTCAAGGGTTCCACTTGGAAATGTGCAATAATTTTCCCATGCTTTCAGCAATTTTGTATTCCGTGTTCCTTTTCGTTTTGACCAAATTCAGAAAAGAAGCAAAATTGGGTCATTCCTTGGGAATTTACACCTGTGGATATAAACCTTCATGCACAGAAAAAGAAAAGAATACAGCATCATGTTCTGAAGCTGTCAAGAACGCCAAACATTTTCGCAAATTGGAGAAAATAAAAAACTCCCCCAAAACAGAATTAATTAAAAAAACATAAGTATCCACAGACTTGGAACCTTTTCACATTCACAAAATAAGTGAAAAATAGTTCTCCATTTATGAAGAAACTTTGTTGGTCAAATAGCTCTGTGAAAAAAATTAAATAAAACAGGAACAATTGGTTTCAATGGTACATTTAATATTAGCACTATAGATAGCACTATTATGAATTCTATACCTCCAAGTATACAGGACATCCAAAGTACATGTATCAACCCGCTGTTTTAACATCAATATGGACCTCTTTCCTAAGAATGGAATTAGACATGCACTGTGTTTGGGAGCCAGGACTCATCATTTTGGTTTTTGGTGTCCGGTGCCAATCGGCACTGTGATCTCCAATCTGCTCTACCGCCCTCACTTTATATTATTGCTTGGAAGAGTCTATTCGCACCGCGAATAAGCAATGTTTTCGGTAATTCGCGCACCGTTAGCGGTGTGAATAAGAAAACTTTTCATGTAATTAGCCCCGTAGCGGTGTGAATAAGAAAACTTTTCTTGTATTCGCACCCGTTTAGCGGTGTGAATAGAAAACTTTTCTGTAATTCGCACAGTAGCGGTGTGAATAAGAACACTTTTCTTGTAATTCGCACAGTTGGTGGTGCGAATAAGAAGTTTTTTTGTATTTCGCACCATAGCGATAAAAAAAAAACGGAAATTTTGCCCCCGTTGTTCACCACCGTCACGCGGAAGTTAGAGTTAGCCCTATATCATGATTATAATTTTATATATTATTTAAGTTTCTTTCACACCGCTAATATATATATATATAGATATATATATATATAGATATATATATGATATAAACAACAACTTCTCCGAATTAGGGGGGGGTTGGATATTTTTCTCGTTTTCTTCTTTTGGTTGTTGATATTTGGCGGATGTTTTTTACTCCAAAGAACATTCTTTTGGTTGTGTTTTTATCTCTTCATCCAGTTTTTTATAATTGTTTAGTTATAGTTATTATTGATTATAATGTATTTTTCATTTTTGTTTGCATCTTTATATGGTTTTTGCTTTTTATTTTTATTCATTTTTATGTTAATATTTTGTTTTTATTTGCTGTATTTTCATTACTTGTTATTTTGATTTTCAAGTGTTTTTTGATTCCTTTGATTTATTTGGAATTGCTTAAGTTAGTATATTTGTTTGTAATTTATCATATACTCTTTTGATGCTTGAATTTTTATGTAACTTTTAATTGCTGTTAATTTTTTAAAAAATATATTCGATTGTAAATTGGATATTTGTTGATTCACTTTGATATTATTTTGGAATTGCTTTGATTTAGTAATTTGGTTGTCACAGTTGTAGGATACTTCTTTTTATCTTGATATTGTTATGTAACTTTAAAAAAAAAAAATTTGCTGTTAATTTGGTTAAAAAAATATTCGATGAGTAATTTTGTTTTTAATTATCATTTTATTCTCTTATTGCTGGGATATGTTATGTAGACTTTTAATGCTGTAATTTTGTAAAAAAATATCGATTGTTAAAATTAAGTTTTTACTTAATTATTTTAAATTTTCATTTAATTAGTTGTTTTGGCCAATAGGACAGCATGGTGTTAGATTAATGTAGTCCGACCACATTTGGAGACATTTTCTTCAAAATTTCAAGTGTATATTGTTAAATATTATTATTATTGTTATATAGTGATGTTGTTAGTTGTTATTTTATAGGCCTAGCACACACTACACCACATTAACAATTTCATCCAAAAGTGCCACATTGTTCTTCCAAAAAAAAAAAAAAAAATTAAAAACTTAATAAAACAAACAAAAAAACACCACTCACACAAACCTTCGGTCCTAGAAAAAAAAAAAAAACAGCAATAACATGTTCAATTCTTGCCCCAAGATGATCCCTCTATCTAATCACAAGCATTGTTAATTGTCCCACTTTTCAATGAAGAATAAGACAGTAACTGGCAGAGCTCGACAGTACCTTACCCCATAGATGTTATAAGCAGAGTATATTCGTCTCAGGTTATAAGAAAGTTTAGGCCTACTGTGTCTGTCTACAACATCTTTTGACTCCCAAAACTAATGTCTGAGAGAATAGTGATAATTCCACAATTTGCCGCGGCGGAAAGAATAGACACGTAGCTAGGTCAAAAGCTATGCGTAAGACAGCCCATTTGTCGCAGTGCGAATAAGACGAAATTGTTAGCAATTAGCCCGCCACGGTCGACGAATAGCCACTTCGTTATTGGAAGTAGCCAGGTCAAAGTTCATGATCAACAATTTACTTTAACTGAACGTCCTGGTTGTGTTATTCACGGCAAATGGTATCCACGAAATAAGTTTAAACTATTGGCTGCAAATGCCATATTTGGAGCGACAAATGAAGGAAGCTGTACCATAAGCAATCGCATTCTTCTAGACGTTAATTAATTAAGGCAAAATGAAAGAAGGCAGGTAAGTCATGTATCATAACTGATTGATTGCCCGCCATCATACTATCTAGACTCACTTCCGTCTAGACTCAGCTCCAGTCCCCCTGATATAAATATCAAGTCGGACGGGCTATTAGGGCCTATTCGCGTCAGCTAAAAGACCATCTGAAAACGAAATCTCTATATTTATACAATGCTGCGAATACTTTGTACCAACCTGTGCGAAACCTGTGCCGATCTTCTTCTGTAATTCCTCTCACCCTTTGTATCTAAGACTAAACCGGCACTGGAAGTGTAATATTTAACCAAATTTGTTGCCGCAAACTCCCGAGCGAATGACACGTGTTGTTGCAATTCTCTTCTCCAGTGTTGCTAACAAAATTCAGTTAGGCGTGGTCACGCTCAGGCGTCTGGTGGGGAAAATGTGCCAATCATTGGTTTCTATTGTGTCACAAAACAAACAGCTCCTAAACCCGAGTCCTGCCGAACATGTGCGCTTTGTCACACTATTTGATGGTCAAAAGCATCCCAATTGGCGTGTAAGGCACTTAGCAACCATCAACAGCTGCGGCGAACAGGTGTGATTCTTAGCTGAGTCTCCTCCATCGTTTGACATATACCGCACGGAAGTACGTTGTGCTGTGAGCAGCGCGATGGATTGTGTTGCAAAGAAGCTGCATAATGTGACGTCAGCCTTATCAACGATAAACAAAATGTCCGGCGTGTCCTGCATATTGTGTGATTTCTTACTGCTCAAAACTTCAAGAATTTACACAAACCACCACTGAAGTCCAGACAAAAAATTAATTCTCAAACTAAGGACTTTTTACCCAGTGGAGAGTCCATATATTGCACCAGAGGAGAAATTTGGAAGTAATGTCCTCAACTGTTGGGTAAAAATTAACTTTCTAAATTTTAGAAAGTTCTCACGGAATGGCAGAGCGTGTACGGAAAGTGGGCGAGACTTAAGCTACTCTTCCAGTCCCCGCCTGATATAAATATCACTACAGTCCGACTGGGCTTAAAGGGTCAATTGCTCGTGGCGAAAGAGGACCGCTCAGACGAAAATCTCTAATATATACATCTTGCAACTACTTGTACCAACCTGTGCGATCTTCTTCTTTAGTTCTGGTAACCAAAACCAGAAGTCAACATATCTTTTAACACTACTCGTTATCATCTACTGACCTATGGTTCTGGTTACCAGCTGGGTAAACTGGAAAGGTACATATAACCTGAACGTCCAAATTTTGCGAAGTGCACGCCTTTTCATACTGCGTACACTTACCTAAACACTAATGGTCCAAATAACACTCCACTTGTGTGCGCCTAGATACGCGTCCATCAAAACCTGTACCATTCATTTTTGATATTCCTTCAGGGCGATAAAATTTTGTAAAAAATAAGGGCCCTTCCAATTACTCGAGAGAAGTTTTCACTCGGATGTTGACATCCATTTTGACTTTGACTGTCATTAGCGAGAGCTATCGCACGGAGCGTTGAAACCAAACAAGGACAGCTCTCATTTGATCTTGTTGGAGTGACTTAACGTGTATGGCGTTCGTATTATTATTGAACCGTGTATCTTTATAGGAAAATAGAATTTTTTTTAAATCTTTCACATAGATGATTTGAATCACTTAGTGAACAGAGTATGTTTCAACATAAAAGTATGAGAATTAAGATATATTGTCACGATGACCCCCAAAAAAGATAGTTTAGTGCTTACCAAAATGTGTGATTTCCACACATTGGAGGAGCTGAGTCCAAATGCCTCACCACATTGCTTTTTGGTTGCGTTCAAATTCAGCAAGTGACAATGACGAGGTTCCAATACCATGGTTGCCACCATAAGCTAAATAGTTAATTTAAGTAGCTCTATGGTTGCCGACCTTATCCTGCCTTGACAGTCAGACATTGCTGACAATATGAGGTTGCCAGTTTGTGAAATTGCCCAGATGTCACATTACTTTTTGATGGCTATATTTTTGTAATAAGATAGGGAACAAGACGGTTGTACAGGGAAATAAATT
Source organism: Ophioderma brevispina (assembly GCA_023653785.1). Classification (NCBI taxonomy): domain Eukaryota; kingdom Metazoa; phylum Echinodermata; class Ophiuroidea; order Amphilepidida; family Ophiodermatidae; genus Ophioderma; species Ophioderma brevispina. The sequence goes on along the minus strand of JAMKCH010004839.1, from coordinate 3,977 downwards.
GCTACTAATCAGTGACAAAACCAGCAGCAGCAGGGGTGTGGTGGGGGAATATAAGTGTGTGCCACTGGTACAAAGTGTTTCCAATAACTAAATAAAATAGGGGTGGCAGAGTAGATGAGGATTTCCTTTCCCCCCAACTGTTTCCTTGCTCCCCAGTTACCTGCAGTTATAATTTCACAATTCTATTCATTACTATTTCATATTATAGCTATCAAAAAGATAAAAAGCAAGACCTGAATGAAAGGTTCCACTATCAGAATATACACCAACCATACAAAATGATGTTAATTTATATCATACATCCACGCCCTGGCTGCCGGAAAAAAATCACATCATATAAGTGCATCGTCTATTTTTAGTTATGACGTGCAAGTTAAAGTCCGCGATGTGAATGGCTAATAGAGCAAACACCCCCTACTCAATGGCAGCTGGCGGTCAGGAAAACTTTGAGGTTTGTGTAAACTCCTTTTGAATGGATAGATCGGTACAACCGCCCTCGGTGATATTACGCTCCGAATTGGATAATAGGACACACCAACGGCACAGCGCTGCATTTTCTCGCAACCCTAAGCCATGTGGCTGTCAGGCGCTAACACCTGCCCGTGTAGTTGAATGCCTTGACATTTTAGCAAGGCAGTGCTAAGGACGCTGTGATATTCCATGCACAGTTTGAAAACAAAAACCCTCAAGTCTTACACATGTGTACGTTTTAAGCCTACAATGTAAAAGATTAGTCGATGATGGCAATATAAACTTTACTATAAAAATACGAAGGATGAATATGACTTTTGTTAAGGTAAACTTGCTTATACTCGGTTATTTACATTGCGTCGGTTCAACCGCGGTCAAAGCACGTCTCAAAGAAACAACGACTACTCGCTGAGTACTCGAGGCAGATTTCAATGGTTGTTAAAAATCAGTTCACCCATTATTATTAAGTATTATATTATATTTTGCTTACCTCCCCAGCTTCTTGTGTTTAGCAAGTGGGTACTTCATTATCTGCTGCCAAGACCTGAACACTCAGTCTGTGAACAAGGTCTCCACTGCACTGCCAGCTTGTGTTTCACAACCTATATTCTATATCTCCGCTTGCCGCCAACGCGGGCTTAACATTAGAGCTTGCTTGTTGTATTTACCCTAATGGCTTTCTTATTTTATCAGGATGACACAACAGACTTGTCACTTGCCGAACTTGAACAAAGTCGTGGGTCGGCGCGGATTTTTCTGCGCGCACGAAACCTCCCTTCAGATTACCTCAAACTCTAATTTTCTTCTGGGCTCAATAAAACAAATTCGCATATCGCGCAAAACGCAACCCTACGCCAAAAAAAGAAACCTGGGACTCGCATCATCAATCATCATCATGACATCGCCATCATCATCAATCAAAACCAGAATCCGAAAAAAGAAAATTATTTATCGTTAAGTACTCTGAAAATGAGACTGTAAAAACTGAAAAAAACTTGAGTACTAAAAAAAATTTAAGGAAAAAATAATTTGAAAATTATATACCACCTCTTTGCTAATTGGACCCCTTCTATTTAAACTCCAGAACCCCCCCCCCCCCCGCTAACAGCCTACAAAAATCTAAGACAGGTATTTCCTTATTTCCACTTTTAGCGTAATGTTACAATTAGGCAACACCCCAGGGATTCCCCCCGCTTCCATCCATTTCTCGAATGTGCCGACTGCCGACTGAAAACTGCAATTGGAGCTGCCAAGTGACACCAGAATTTCCACCTGTTTTCCTTTTTCCTACCACATACCATCGAAACTGCAGCAAGATTCGGCATATACGGTAAAATAAATTCTAAACTTTCAATCTAAACTTTCACCGGTTGGGTGTCAGATTTTTGTCGATGACGCGTGGAAAAGTTTATGAAAAGAAGGGTAATAGAATTGATACTGATATAAGATACGGATAAATTGTAATCGCCGCCGCCCAACACCGATTAGCCTATGGGACCGTCTATTGCGAAATAGCGCCGCAACAGATCATAAATTCCAGGTTGCTTCTTTTACGCCGCCGTTTACGAATAAATGGCACGTCATATCGCGCAAGGTATTTGTGATTTTCGCACATTTTTACCTATAAAATAAATTCAAGTGCAGTGCCTGATCGTTTAAGTATAAACAAAACAGTGCATACCGTTTACCATACCTTTACCAATGGGGGTGGGGGTGGGGTAAGGAAGAAAGAAGTTTCTGAGGGGACAAATTTGGACCTCCTTCTCGTAAGCACTAGTTATCTCGCGGGGGGGTGGGTTTCTCACATCGGGGGATGAAGTATGGGTTATGTGCCGATCTAAGACCCTCATTTTAGGACCATTTCATTTCCAGAGTCCCTACTTTTTATGTCCAAAGCTATTTTCTAACCACTTTGTTTTTTGTGTCGTCTGCAGAATGCAGAAGGCCATGGGTTACTCCTGTCGTATGTCTGTGTGTCCTTTGGTGTGTCTGTGGTCAAAATGGTTACCCTTCTATATTGCATGCCGTATTAGTTCCGTAAGGGTTACAATGATGTCACGTGGTGAAGGATGGGGCGGTTTGGGGTGAATGTTTGTGCCTTATGTGACCTTGGTGACCTCATGTGACCATTTAGCAGTTCAAAAATGTTAACGCCTTTCCCGCAGGCTTGTGTGCAGTTATCTTTGAGTTTTCGTAGGCCGTATAAGATGATGTAACTTGGGGGAAGGTAGCGGGCTGGAGTGTTCTTGAACTGATTAGATGTTGGGCTATTTTCGGTCAAATTACGTTGCAAATGAGCTAATTAATATGCCGAAATCAGCGTAATTGCTATTATTTTTGAAACGGGTACATCAGATATGTAAATTCTTCCCTTCACAAAACAAAACCCTTATGGTGCCCATCTTTCTTTGTGCCATTGAAAGTTCCTGATACATGCGGCTTAGGATGCAAATGAGCTACATTAAATATGCATAATTTCTGTATCGCTAAAAAGGTGCATCGGAAATGCAACTTCCTTTGCTATATGAAAACTACTATACCCCACATCTTGTGTGTGAATATATGGAGGGTAAGGTATGTAGTTTTGGGGGAAAGGGTGGTGGTGTTGGGGGCCCGGGTGGGGGGTTTATGGATGGGGTGCATTGTGGGAGGTGGCATGGTGGTTGGCGTCGGGAGGGGCTTTGGGTGATGTGCTATGTGGTCGGGTTGATGTGCGTTGGGGTTGGGGGGTGGTGTGCGTCGGAGTGGGGTGGTGTGCGTCGGCGTGGGGTGCATCGGGAAGGGTGGGGTGGCGAGGGCGGGGTGACCTTTGACCACAATTCACTGAACTTGGTAACCTCATGTGACCTTGGTAACCTCATGTGACCTTGGTGACCTCATGTGACCTTGGTGGACCACATGTGACTGACCTTTGGCCCCTCACAATAGGTGTGTCAGGGAGGGGGGTCGTGTGGGGTGCGACGGGAGGGGGTGGGGTGGGTCAGGAGGCGGTCAGGTGGGGTGCATTGGGGAGGGTGGCAGGGTGGGTGCGTCGGGGAGGGGTTTGGGGTGATGTGCGTTGGGGTCGGGTGATGTGCGTTGGGGTGGGGGGTGGTGTGCGTCGGAGATGGGTGGTGTGCGTCGGATTGGGTGCATCGTGGAAGGGTTGGGGTGCGGGTCGGGGTGACCTTTGACAACATTCACGTGACGGGTTGGTGACCTACATGTGACCTTGTTAACCTCATGTTGAACCTTGGTGACCCATGTGATCCGGGTTGTGACCTCATGTGACGTGACCTTTTTGGCCCATTCAACAAATAGGGTTTGTCAGGGAGGGGGGTCGTGTGGGGTGCGACAGGGAGGGTGGGGTGGGTCATGATGAGCGCAGGGGTGGGGTGCATGGGGGCAGGGTTGGGGTGACCCCCCATGTGAACCTTGGTGACCTCATGTGACCTTGGTGACCTTCATGTGACACGTTGGTGACCTCGTGTGAGCCTGGTGACCCCCGGGTGACCTTGGTGACCCCG